>VZSR01001033.1:1263934-1288261 GCA_013398615.1 Brachypodius melanocephalos | reverse complement strand
TTTTTTTTTTTTTTTTTTTTTTTTTTTTTTAACTGATGACAGAGAGAATGTGATAGTGGATCATGAAAAACATCCTCTTTTAAAAGAGGACTTGCTAAAATAACAGAACCAGAACCATAAATAAATGTTTATGCTTTATTTTAAAGCATAAACATTTTATGAAAGGAATCTGCTCCTCAGCATACAGCACCTTTTAAAAATTTATCAATTCACAAGTTTTACATGATTCAAGCAGATGTTCTGATTGACAAGGCTTCAACAGAAGAGGAATGATAATAGTATATCCATCAGGTGATAAATAAGTAAGTATTTCCATCAGCCTTCATAAATATTTTGAAATGTTTTGTATTCCCAGAAAAGTTCTTTTAGTTAATAGAACTCCATCAGTTAAAAGCTTCCTTAAGTGCAGTGATAATTTTCTCTGACAATTTTGCACAGTAAGACAAATTTAGAGTACTGCATTAACACAGATGGCAAAGCTGCAGCCATCCACAGCTCTACACAATGGAAGGGACAGTCCTTGCTCAGGTGTCCTGGTACTCCAAACATTTCACAGCTTTTTCTAAGCACAGACTGTTGCTTTGACAACACATAGCCTTGAATCTCAGCTGGAGTCACAAACCTCTCTTAGTCTCTCATGTTTTCTGATTTCCCCTCCTGGGCAGCCCATGCCCTATTTCTGAGCACTCAGGCTAATGCAGCTTTTGGGCAGGCTTCCCATAGCTCAACATTCTGCATTTTGTGCTGGCGTAGCTTTTAAATCATGCTTCATTTTTGTGATGAAAGCCAGTCACAAACCTAAACTCCCCTGTACAAACTAGAAAGGCTCACCATTAGGTTAAGAGTCCCAGGCAGAGGCAAAAAGCATGTGTGTGGCAAAACTGAGCTGCCTGTCTCATAGAACCTGTTTGTGTAGTATCTTGCTCCTGTCACACCTCACTTGGTACTTTCCCTTCACTGCCAACAGGTTCTCTTTGGAGCCCTTAATTCTGGTATATGTCATGGAATAAATCCAGGAGAAGCAGCAGTTGTTGCTTTTGCCAACGCTACAGCAAATGTAGGATTCCTTCAGGATCCTTTTGGTGTTTTCCCTGAGCAGTGGTACCCACAAGCTGAGCAAACCACACAGTTCAAGGCTGTCAAGTGAAAATGTTTGGTCGTTTTCTGTTCATGCAGAAACATTAAGTGTCCTAAACTTTTGGAGTCCCATCATAGCTCTTCCAAGTTCCCCCAAATTAAGCTGTTAATATGGGGACATACTCTGATCTATAAAAAGATGTGCATCAGTCTTGATAATTCCAGATATCACATCAGAGAAATACAAAAACCCCCATCTAAACAGCAAAAACACTAAGAGCAAATGCACCTGAGACAGGCAGATGTGTCTAATTCACACCATCAAGCACTTTACAAGCTAAAACTTTAATTTCAGTGATTATGCCTGAGGCATTTAAATGGTTTTAAATTATAAGTCTAGCAGAAATATTTTTCTAATAATAAGCCACTAATTCTGGCAGTTTCAGACTGTCTGAATCTAGGTGTATAAACTGTAGCTGCATCAATCAGTGCTGTGTGTCTGGCTATTTCAGGCATTCCTTGTTAGTAGGAAGAAAGAACAGTTTGTCCCCTAAGCACAACAGCAGCTGAGATTCCTGTTGATTGATAACTAAATGTGCCGTAGTGAAAATATATTCGGATAGAGCTGGAAAGGGAGGCACAGCAAAGACGTAATGGGGGCGGAGGAAGGAGGGAAGAAATTTGCCACAACAGGAAATTCCTTCTCATGAGTCTTCAAACTAGCTGACAAGATGGATTTCATTCCTGCAGGTAAAAGTGCCTTTATATTTAATCTTCTGCAACATCTGTAACCATGCAAATTCTTCACTGCTCTACATACAACTCAATTACTGAAAAGCTGTTCTTGCTGTTCAGGACATTTCTCCACTGTAGACTAGTCCTGTTTCATATACAGAATCCACTGATGTCAACAAAACTGGTGTGTAGAGAAAGCCTAAATATAAAGGGAATTTATTCTGCCAGTTGAAGAATCCTTTGCTGGGAAGATGGTCATTTCTGAAACCTAAAGTGGTTTATTTAGAAACTTGTACTCTTTATTTCCAGAGACCCAATGGTTTTGCAGCTAAAATTTGGAAGAAGTTCACAGATGTCACAATAATTAAATTGAAGAACCTTACTTTAAAAGCTCTACAATTCCAACCAGGAAAGGTGTATTTGCTGCTGTAAACGTCACTCTCAATGTTCTATACTGTGACAAGTGTACCTCAACCCATTTTCCAGTTTGCTGAAAATTTCAGGTTTTGGGTTCTTAGTTAGTTTTTGGCTTTTTAGTTTTTGGTTTCTTCTGATCTTTGACAGCCTGAAAACAAGCTAGAAGTTTCAGAGCAACAGATTTTTACCATTTGCAAACTGTGAAAATCTACGCTATAAAACATTGACAAAATTTGGCTCAGATCCTGATTTCATGGATCGAGTAGGTAAGCATCACTAGAGCAATCAGTAAGACAACACTGGAATCTCCTATTGCAGTAAGTGTCTTTTCTAGAATTCTCTCAATCAGTATGGAAAATTCTTTTTTCTCCCAAGCAGTAAAATATTAAATTATGCACTTAATTTAAATAGATGCACTCTTGTTAATGACATAGACGTTTAAAGTGCAATAAATACTTACCTGAAAGGCACAAAATCCTGTAATCAATATGCTGATATAATCAATCCTGTAATCAAAATGCTGATAGATCTGTTGGAAGATATAGTGAGGAAGGGACAGTGAACCCACCTGTGAACTGTTTCCCTGCTCCAGCTAAAGTCATGTCCCTGTGGAATTCCTTTGGAAAACAGTATAGGAAAATATCAGACTGCAACTGTTACTCTGCTTTTGCATGTTAAAACTTGCCTTCTGAAATTTTAGCTAAAACATTGTGATGTTTGTAGAACTCAGAGAGAGTTCTCACACTTTTCATGTAAATAAGAAAATGTTTGCATTCTTTTGCTATAAGAAAAGCATTTGAGTGATAGGGATGTTCTCCAATCTGAATGGTGGAGTGACATGCCTCTGGCCAATAATTGGCCACTTATGTATAGTGTATATAAATAGAGTCAAAAATTTGAAAAAAAAAATTCTTGCATGCTGACCCCAGACTATCCTGCCTCGTCCTTTCCTAACTCCAGCCATGAATGCTGCACAATAGTGCAACAGCAACAGTTAAAAAGAAGACATACTCAGGTATGGCTTATGTGAACCATTTCCAATCTTTTTGGACTGAGGCAGAAGAGATGGTCCCACTCCTACACCAACAGCAGTTTGTAAGGGACAAGTGCTTCAGCTTCAGTGCAATAAAACAGAATTCAGCGCAATAAAGCAGAAATGCAAAAATCACCACCTATCTCATAGATGGGGCTGCATTTCATTTTCTTAGTGGTTAGCAAATAATTTATTTTTGTCACTTTTTCCTAACATGTCTGACCAAATATAAACCCTCCCCACAAATCATTCACTAGGAGAAACTAGGCAAAAACTGTATTCCATTTTTAACCTCCATTGCAGATTACTCAGATGCAAACAGGTGTGGTCTATCTGCCACCAGTGATTGTCTTCCAGAACGTGAAAACAAACCCACAACATTGCTGACAGGCTATTTTGACATTTCTACCCATACAAGTATGGTCATGGCTTCTCTAAGGATGCACAGCTGTCCTTGTTTGAACTTGTAAGAGATCTCAATATCCACTTCTATGCATCCTATGTTTCCTTTCTGTTCAGCCAGATGGAAACTGGGTTTTTTTCCAGCTTTGCAGTCTGGATTGCAAGCTGAGGTTTGCTTGGCTTTCCTCTCTTCCTTTATTTCCCTTTCATTTTCTGTTGCATTTGTCTATCCAGGAAATTACTGAAAATTACTCCGGGACACAAATTTAAGACCTATTACAGCAATTCCTTAGCAGAAATTCCCTGTGTTAATCTCCTCAGCATACCCCAAATCTTTAGAAAGTGGAATAAACTCTCTGGTGCTTCCTGAGTGTTCTAAGTGACCATATAGAGTTGCTGCATTCTCTAGCTCACAGAATCTGACACCTTAGCTTCCTTTGCAGAATTTTTTCTACCAGCTATTAGCTATTAACTATCTTAGGTGACATTTCAAAAATATCTTCAGACAGGTATATTATGTGTCTGCTGGTGCCTGGTATTGCATATTAATTATCCAGTTCTTCCTGTACAAATCTCTGTGTCCAACCTTTAAATCAAGAAATGAAGTGACTCCCAAGAAAAACAGATTTCTAAAAGCCACTGTTTTAAAATACTCCCTGTACAGGAGAACAAGCTCTTATTTTATGAAATGCCTACTGGTCTTTCAACACTCAGAGCTGTCTCACACACAGGGAACGTTGCCCCACATTTGGGAGAAGCCATTATCAGTGGCCATACTAAGAACTATGAGTGAGAATTTTTGAAAGCTCTCCATTCTTGTTTGAGATTTAACCAAAGATTTAACCAAAGAACAGGAAACTGTTAATGCGGTATTTCACCTGTAGAATCATGTACAAACTACTCATGTTTTGTTAAGGGAAGGAAATAATTGATCTGATTTACTCTACTTTTCTAACTATGAGTCTACTTTTTTTCTTTTTAATGTCTACAAGAATTTCCCCGGTCTTGCCAGACAGACAAGGACAGCCGAAGATTCCAGAAAATCTTTGGACAAAACCAAGGAGTCTCTGTCTCCAGTTTCCCACACTTACCAAACATGATGAACATTCTGTGTTGTGGCATTGAGCTGTTAAAAATTGACAATGCAAATTTAGTAAAAATCATGGGATCATAGAATGACTTGGGTTTGGAGGGACCTTAAAGCTCCTCTTTTTCCATCCCCCTGCCATGGGTAAGAACACCTTTTTCTAGGCCAGAATGCTCAGAGCTCCATCCAAATTGGAATTTTATAAATGACAAACTGTTACTATTTTTTTTTCCAACTACAAAACAGAGAACTGTGGACAGAAATCAGAATTTCTAGAAAGGAGAAAAAAATCTGGATTTGAACAAAATCTTATGCTTGCAATACAGAATTATGAAGGCAGCGATAGTGAATGTGTTGAATGCAAAGATTGAATTATGGTCTGTGGAGATCCCTAATGTAATAGATTTTGGATGGGGAAAAGAATATACACTAGAGAGTAGCTGGGCTTTTTTCAAAATAAAACAATTTAGTAATACATGGACACATGGCTTGCATTTTTGTTCTGTTTGTTGCCATACTGGTATTTCATTTCAGTTTGGGGGAAATAAAGGTAACTCCAGTTGAAAAGACTATTGTTGGCAAGCTCAAGAACAAAACCCCAGTTATTCTGTCCCTAGTACAGCAGCCAGCATGGCACATTTCTACTGTAATCGGAAGTTGTTCAGCTCTAAACCATCTAATTAAAGCAATTATTCTAGGCTTTAATGGTTTATTTTTATTACTACAGTATCAAGAGGCCCCTGCTGAAACTGGGTCTATATCCTCTACAAACAGCTAGCAAGAAAGAATACTTTATAAATAAGACACAGAGGAATCAGCCAGGTGAAGAGATGAAAGTTATCTGTGGGTTTAGTTACCTGTGGTGGAGACATGATTAGCAGCTTATCCTTAGTCCCATTCCTGTGTCTCACCACTTGGGTGTCTTGGGTTTTATATGTAATTTTGATCTTTAACAACAACAACAACAGCAACAAAGGTAAAATGAAGTATAAGCTACTATTTCAGCTCCATTACTAGGTACTGAAAATTTCAGGAATTTGCTCCTAAAGACCATGGAGTTTTTAGCATGACAGAAAAAATTATCAGTTTTATAAATGTGGTATGTAATTAAGTAAGCTAATTCTCCAGAAGATTCTCTAGAAGAACTTTCTCTTGAAAGTTCAACTCAAAGCTCATTGAAATCAGCTAAAAATTTCCATAAAGTTTAGAGGCTTTTGCATTATGTTCCCTTTCTGTCCCAACAAAACCCCTTTATAACATTAATTTGAAATTCCAAGATAAATCTAAAAACCCTCTTTAAGAAATGTAGGGGTCTGGCTAATGTGAAATAAACAATCCAGTCACTTTTTGGGAAGTCTATCAGTGTTGAAACCTGGGCCTGTAAGGGAAACTTTGTGAGCAGGATAAAAGTTCCAATAAAGCTGGCTGGGCAGTTTGAAAGAATGCTGGTACATTATATATTTTATTGCTCACATGCACAAACCCATCAGTGTCTTTTTACCTCATTGATTTAAAGCAAGAAAGCAAATCAGTACACTTATATGTATAAAGAGCTGAATTTGGTGAGGTAAGACCCATGAGGAGGTATTTGCAAGAGTAAGGTCTGAGACACACAGAGTTTGCTCAGTTTAGTTTACAACTAAACATATTTTATTTCAACAGCTGAAATATGAAATCTAAAGCATCACCTTTCTCAATAGCAATATTAAGCTCAGCAAAACTTTTCAAAGGAAAAAAAAGTCCCCTGCAACAATGACCACAGTTATTCTCAATGTGCAGTTTCTGTCTAGCACTAAAGCAGTGCGTTGCTATCACCTTTCTGCTGTCTGCAGATTCCTGCAGGGCAGTTAGTTTTTAAATAATTTAAAAATTCACTGTTAATCAACCTAAGGAAAAACACATCAGAAACTGGACAGAGCTTCATAACAACATAGCAAAGACAGGGAACTAATTATTATCTATAAATAATGTTCAGCTGCAAGTTATGCAGTTTGTGTAAAACCACACACATTTATCTCTCACTTGGCCATCTTGCCTGGAAAGGCATCCTGGACTCTCTGACTGGACAGCCAGGGAGACTGGGGGCAACAGGCTAAAATATTTTACTTTTCCCATTACTATCCTCCTATAGCATCTCTCTTGTCTCTATCCCAATGCTTTCTTTATCTCTTGAATGATGAATCTAAATCTGATCCTAACTGGCACCATAATCAGGCAGTGAGGGTTGATTATGCTTAGTGTAAATAACAGCACTTTTACAGATTAATTGTGGCATCCTGTGGGTTTAAAGGAAGAGCCCTGTGAACACGAGAGCGGATATCAACTGGGGAAAGCTTTTGCCATTCTGTTCCATTCCCTTAAATAGAAAATAGCAAGGAGTTAGTGTTGTTTGATAGGGACAATAATGAGATGGGATGGGAGCTGTCCAGAGCAATGGTTATCCCTAAACTGCAGACAAGTAGTGACAAAATGAAACTCCTCACACCATTCTTTCCCTTCATCCTGTTTTTCACTTCCATTACTCAGAATCTGGTATGCTCTCTGGAACTTCATCTTCCTCTCAATTTATGGAATTTAAAAGTGCCTGTAGCATGTCATGATATAAAAAAAATGCCTTGCTATAAGACATCAAGTTTTGCAATTCTCAGCTTCTTATTATGTGAATGAAATCGAGTTCTTTTTCATGTACTGCTGCAAGAAACCATTCTTTAGCTAATATGACCTGTAGTGGTTCAATTAAATTTGGTAGTGCTGAAACTTGTTACAGCTGAGGCTTAATCCTTACCCCTGTGAACACTCAGACAGCCACTTGCTGTCCTAAATGCTCAAAATAGATACAGATGACATAAAATGTAATTTATACGAGGACATACCGTTATTATGGCATTTACTTTCAATCCCAAATTGACCACCATGGTCAAGTTCAGGAAGCATCAGTCCGAGTCAATACAAAGTCATGCCAGAAAACTTAAGAACACTTTAAAGAAACTACATAGAGACATTCAGCTGCCTAGTGATGCCACAGAGTTTCTTTATACACAGTACAGCAGTGAAAAGCAATCAGGAGGCATTAGACAAAGGAGGCCACTTCTAAAATAATCAACATTAACCAGCTAGATGTGGCATATTTTATACTCTGTCAGCCCATTCATTTTCCAAAAGCCCCTAACAATCATAATCTGCTTGAAATTCCAACACAAAGTAAAGTGCTATGTTGATTTTTTTTAAATAATAACTTTCTGTCTATGTATTAAATAAATATTGAATGATTACTTTCTCATGTGAGCCAAAAAGTATTGTCACACTGGATAGAATCCAATAAAAATGGCCAGTTCTTTTCCATATTCTTTTGTAATGATCATAGATCAAATTTTCCACATACAAAATGTCTAGTGAGATATATATATATCTTTAAGAGGTACAAATGGATAAATGGGAATTTTAACTTAGCACTGACTTCTGAACAAATTTGATATACTTCATTATAACAAATTTTTAAATATGGTTATAATTTTAAATATTCTTACATAAACTTCCGCCAGCACTGTAATCATACATTCAGTGAAATATTTCAAACTTCTCCTTCGCTTTTCAAATGTGCACTGGTTGCATATGTCAACTTCCGAACATGTTAATTTTGTCATTAAAATGTTGGACCTGAAATTTCTATCTATTTCAAGTGACAATCTGACTGATCTAAATCTTAGTTTGGCTACAAAAACATTGTGTTTCAGTCTGAGTATCTACTCTCCTTTTCCAAAAGAATTTGTTCCTCCCCTGGTGGTGCATGATGTCTGTTGTATAATCTTGTACTGCCCAAAAGAGAGGCTATAGAATCCAGCCTATACAAGCAGAGATTTATGAAGTGGCAAATATTTGCTTGAGACAATTGCTGACCTCAAAGGAACATCTTCAGGAGCCCAGGCCTGCTGAGAGTTGCCATATGAGTCACACAAAGATTAGCTCGGAACAAAAGCTGCAGCAACTTTGCATTTAGAGGAAACTTGGAGTCAGGTACACCTTCTCAGCTTGACTCTATGTGAAATTTAAATCCGAAGATCATTAATTTCAATATTGTCAGGATACAAAAGGAAAAGGAGACATTAGCCTTAAAAGATTCAGAAAGGAATGTTTTAGGATCCCTCTGCAGATTTTCATCTTTCCTAGCTCAGTCTCTGCTGAGCAGTACACAAACAATGACCTCGGAACTGTTTCTGACATGCTTCGGGGGACAAGAAGTTCAGGTTCAGCCTCAAGATCATCTTGAACTCCTCTAAAATGCACTCCAAGTTCTCAAGGTTTGTTAGAACAGAACAAACCCAATCTGAATCACACATGAAAGGATCCTTAACATAGGCTTGAATATGACACAAGAAGAGGCTACAAAATTAGTGATGGACTTTCTTCTGGTTAAAAAAACAAAACAAAACAAAAACAAACAAACAAACAAACAAACAAACAAACAAAACTGACTTGCTATAGGAAGAGAAGGAAACAGCTCCTCAAATCCCATGGCTAAAGAATTAATAGAAGGAGGACATAAGGAATTAATACTGGTTCTTGCTTGGGCTGTCCATTGAAACTCTCTCGATAACATCCAAGAGGAGATAGCAAACATTAATCTAAGTCTTCTCGTATGCATAATGCTTATGAATTTTAAAACATTTTAAGATGAGTGTTGTTTATCCAAACTCCTTGCTGAACACTTTCAGATGTCCCACCTACTCTTGCACTTTATAAAATGTATGTGTGCTACTCATTTCCATTATATTTTCAGCACATTACGTTGTTGGTTTCAAATCTTAATTGCTGGGGAATATGTATTTTTCAGCAAAACAAATCTTTGGACTCTAAAATTTTCTACTTGTTTATTCAGTACAGTTTATACCATGTCCAATAAGCCTACACATCAATTTAACGTAATGGGATTATAGCAAATTTTGTCAGAAATTAGTTAGTAATGGTAACACTAGGAATAAAGACATGAAAGCACTGGATTTAGTACACCTTAAAAACCAGAGTGTTCTCATGGGTCTTTGAAGAGTTTACTCTCTCATCAGCCTGGAACCAGCTAAGCCCATTGCTGCAGTGTTTTTACAGCTGCTGTTACCTCTGTCAGTAAGAGCACACTGCTCTTACCTAATTCTACAGCAAGAACTGTGCATGGTTCAGCAATACAACATGACTAAAGGTGTGTGTGTGTGTGTGGGGGGGGGTTGCAATGAAAGATTTGGGGTGACTTGTCCTTTTTCAAACCTTCCATCTGTTTAAACAAGTAGCTGGGTCATTAGTCCCATGGGCTAACTGGCATTTGATCCACATGCATCTCCCTAGCCACAATGCAAAGTCTGCCAGTTAGACAATACCCAGAGTCAGGACTTACATGACCCAAGTATTCAGACTGTAGCTACAGCCACAGACTGTATATGGTCACTGGTCCTGGATCCTTAAATCCTTTAAGGCTCTTTGAGAAAGCCAGACCTGTTCCAGGATTGGAAACGTGTAAGAACTATTCACAATTCCTAGGTTTTCTGGCTCTTCCCACAAAAGATACTGAAAAGCTCTTATAGAAGAGGAGGCCCCCTGCCCACCTTGATGCAGTAGCGATGTATTTCACCAAAGGGTCAGATGAGTGACAACAGGTTGCAAGGGGCAGCACCATCCCACACCATCACACCAGTCCTCTTTCCAGCACTTCAACATATAAAGCCATAAGCCACACACAGCCTAATATATGATCTGCTTTGTATCATGAGGTATCTTGGAGGAGTTAACCTGCTGATCTTTTAATGAGGAAATCAGATTGAACAAAGAATTATGTTATAAGCCTTGGCTTTTACTTGGTGTTGAAAAATCATATAGTATATAAAAATGGTGAGATCCAGAAATTTGATCTATGTGAGGTTATTCTTCTTGCTGAAACCATGAAACTTTGCCAACTCCTTGGCTGCCAGCCACATAAATCAGCTTCTCATACCTCTTTTTGTAGGTCAGTCATCATACATGTCTTTAATCTTTAAGACTAACATCCACTTTTTCTCCTGTTTCAGCTTAGTCTGTATTGATGTCTGATATGTAAAGCATCAAGAAACTGAAAAAGGTGTTGCTATCAATCCGTTCTGCCTATTCTATATTAGATCTTTACTTCTTTTTCTAAGACATATAACACTTCTGTACATCCTTAGAATTCTTATTTACTTAATTTCTGGATAAAGTGATCCCTTGGTGTTACTTCTTTGTCTTCAGATTTCTGGTTAGGCTCCATTTATGTGTGCAGTGCACTTCAAATGCTGGGGTAAAGGCTACAGTATAACTATTGCTAATAACAAGACAAACTTAGTAAATGTAAGTTACTAAAAGTACTCTCAGTGGCTTATTTATACAAAATCTCTAACTGCAGGTCTGGCAAAAGGACTGATGTTTTTGTTCATCTGAATGAAAATTGAAAATAAACTGTACATGAAAATGTTGAACAAGGAAAAACTGCAGAACTAGGTACCAAATGGGGATGGGGAAAGTAATTTAGAAGATCAATATGCAATGACTTAAAATCTTTGCTAAAAAAACCCCGACCCCCTAAACCCAGGATTTTCTTTATGTATTGCAAAATGTACAAGCCAAATTGTTATTAAGAATCCAAACACTTCGCACTAAATATACAGTATTTTAATCCTGTACTTTAGCTAGTATCACTGATTCAAGCAGCAATATTATTTGAAGTAGGGTATAAAAGGATAGAAATATATTCCCAGAGAGAAAAAGGAAACAATTAATTTCAGTGACTCTTTATTGCCTTCCTCATTATTCAGACACAAAACCTAATATTATTCATAAAGGTGCAAACATGGCAATTTTTCTTCATTTACATTGGAGCTGAGAGACAAACTCAGTCCCCACGCACACAGGAGTGTTGTGACTATTGTCACCTGTGATCCCCAGAAAGAGCTCAGAGGTGCTGGGTGCTGCACGAGCACAGAGCAGGGGATGTGTAGGTTTGTGTTTGTGCTGAGTGAGGAATAGGAAGAGCAGTGACAGCTCCTTGCTGACAGGACTGTGGGGAGCTGGTGCGTGACACTCCTGCGGCTGCTCTGCGCATGCAGTTACAGCAACTGGTTTTGCCTGCAGTAATCAAATCACATCTGAAATACAAGAACTAAGTTGCCTGTAGTGGTGAATGCATTCACTGCGACACTCTGAGACTCTATGAGTGTAGAATCAAAGGGAGCCTGCATCCAAATGATCAGAATGCTTGATTTGTTGAAACATGAACTTGCATGCTTGAATTTTAATTCAAATGTGATGAAAAATTGTGACCAGAGGAACTTTCTACATCAAATTAGGAAAACCAGAAACAAATTCATCCCTTACGCAAGTCTCCCACAGAATAAACAGGCTTAACATTGGAATAATTCAGGTATCTCTTTTTAGGTAAAACGACTGCAAACTTAAGGAGTTTATGCATTAGGCTTTTACAACAGATTGGCTGGAGCTCTGGTAATATGTAACACTTTAGGAACAGCAGAACAAGTGTTAGCTCAATACATACAAAGCTGAATTTCATTATTTTACAGTATGCTGGATTTCACTGAATCACTGCTTTATCCATGCTGTAGCTATTTTGAGAGGAATAAACGTCTCTGTTACTTATACACCAGCATACACAAATTCGTATACCTAGACACATATATGTAAAAGCACTACATGCACACATCTCCTGTACTGGGAAGAAAAGCAAGTAGATCTATCCACAGGAAAGTTAATTCAGTTAAATCCACAATAAAAGATTAATACTTTATCTCAGGTTCTGCACACCTTATCATCAACTTCAAAAGCAAATACAATTTTGACAAGCAACACAATCCATTTCTACAGTACTTTACACTCCTTCCAAGATCCTCATGGCATATAATCTCTTTTTAATGGATGAGGAAAGAAAACAGAGAGGTGAGACGAGATGTTCAGGACTGTAAAGGAAGTCAGTAGCATGCTAAGGACTAGAGCCCAGTTGTACTAATGTTTCCAACCCCTGAAATGTTAAATGCAGACATGCAATCCCACCATAAAACCAGGCAAGCATCACACTAGTGTCCCTGCTTCAAGCATACATGCCTACTGGGAAGTGCTGGACACTTCTGGTTGCCAGCCAGTAAACTTTCCCCCTCCTCAGCGTGAACTCTGATTTGTGTGTCAGTTCACTTACCCGTGATTATCATTTTTTCTGTCTGATGAGTGTAGAACAATTGCCCCTTGAGCACGGGTTAGCCAGAGCCAGAAGAGCTGCTTGCCTCCAGCCCAGCTGTCCGAGTCTTCATGCAAGATGCTGTGCAAAATGTTGAGTTAAAAGAAAACACGAGTAGGGGGAAAAGAGAGCTCTCTGAGAACCTCCACATGGTTCTTGTTGCTAAGGGAACCACTCCCTTTGTCTGCATAGGTTAGGAATGGCTGCTTCATTTGGAGTCTGTCTCTTAAGTACTGAAAACAGCACAACAATTTCAGAGAGAAAATAAAAAGTCCACAATGTCTTGCAACCACTGAAAAATGGAACCACCAAGGAATTCTTACATTAAGAGCATCTATTAATAGCTGATTTGGGTGACTCCAAGGAGGCTGTAGAACTCCTCTGTGCCATCTGATGGGACAATACACTGCTGCACAGAGTTTAATTTAGTCATTGTATTCAGCTTTTGGGGATAAGGATAGCTGATTACAGAGAAATAAATCAAGAAATCAGGTCCAGTTTACTACAACAAATGGAGAGAGATCGGTAGTAACAAATACAAGCATTTATCAGGTATTCATGATGGGCTATAGAAGAGAGCTGTATTTACTTACATGGGCTCCTATAAAAATCCAAGCCCAAATCCTCAACTCTGATTTCTGTAGCTGGTCTGCCCTGCTGCCTCTCTATCCCCAGACCCAGCATTGGCCGTGTTTCTGAACCCTCAAATATTTGAGAATGTAGCTTCTATACAGGCCCATTGGGCTCAGTCCACTTTAGCACATGGAGTTAGGAACCCCTGCTTCTTTCCTTACCCTCCATGGTATTGAGGCATACAGTAGAATGTGTACTTCAGAATAAAGGTGATTTCACTGTGAGTCTGAGGCCCTAAAACATGAAGAGCTGATAGAAATTGTCAGGAAGGTTGGCACCTGGGAACAGAAACCCCAAGTCTAACCTCAAAACATTTTGTTTGCATTAAGAAAATCAGCTTCTTTCTGACAATATACAGCACAACATGCATTGCACACCACTATCATATCCTGTTTTCTCTCAGCTGATGCCAAAGCCAGCACCCCAAAATACTGTCAGTGAAATTTTTTTCTGTGAATTTACCTGTTTCAGTACTGTTATATTATGGGGTAGAAATGGTCAAAGACTTAGATCCAGATACAAATTTTCAGGCATAGACTTATTTAAGGCTCTTAACACACCCAGAGAACAATCAGGGAAATGAGTTCTATTATTTTTGGATAAATAGAAGTTCAAAATGTTAGATGATGGCCTTCTGTATGGAAAGCAGAATTTATTTTTTTCCACCAGAGAGCAGCTGTGAGTGCCTGGAACAGTGGAGGGAGGTCAGTTCAGTCTTACAGTAAAGAGCTGAGCTTCACTTAATGCAACGTAGCTGCTGAGGAAAATCAGTGCCAGTGCTCTGTTTTCCAGGGAGCTGAGCTTTTCCCCCTTCAGTCAGATTAGAGTTTAATCTTGGGCAACACCAGAGATGCTCTTAGAGAACACTAGTCAGATAAGAGTAATAAGATGTCTTTTCTCACCTACCACAGTCCAGGAATGACTCTTTGACATGAAGAATTCAGTTGTCACTTCATTGCACATGTTGAATTGTATTTGCAACATAAGAGTTGCAACACCCTCCCGGGCTTCCTCTCACCCCAATGAGTCAAATAAAGTAGTCAGACTTGCTTTGTAGAGAGGCCTTTCTGCTCTTCTTTCAGAAGATTAGGGGATTAGAGAGTGCAACCAAGACTTCAGTTTAGGGACATTAGAAAGCAACTGTTAATAGGTTTCCATTGCATCATTTTTATCAAGGAACATTTAATTGGAAACCAATTTAAAAGCCTGTGATTGTATGTATTATTTTCCTTTCAGAGGATTAATTTAAATTACTCAATCCTGCTGTGTATGTGCACACACAAACACACTCATCCCATTTTCTCCTGCCCATGGATAGACTGATGTCAAGGCAAATGCAAATAAAAGATCTTGGGATTCTCTGCAGCCTCAGCAAGGGAGACAATGGGTTTTATGATTCAACTAAAGTTTCTGCCAGTTAATACTTTACCCACTTTCTTCTGCTGCTTGCAACCCATGGAACCTTCTTCAGTGTAATTACAATGACAAGGGCAAACCCATGCATGTTTAGAGCATTCCAAGCTAATTCTCACCATAATAAAACTCTTCAATGCCGCAGATCAATGCTTAGTGAGTCTAACAGTGTACTTTATCTAAGCCTTTTACAAGTGTTTGGGTACATAACACTATCATTAACACAAGAGCATTCTGATGATCATTCCCATCATTCCCATTCTGTCACTTCATGATAAAAAGACATGCAGAGCAACTTCAGATGACATTTGTGAAAGAGTCAGGGACAGCACCAATGCAGCCTCCTGCATTACTACACAATGTTACCCCCACAAAAAGCCAAAAAAAGCCCCAAAACAAAACAATGTTTTCCCCCTATTTTAACAAAGATAGGTATTTTCTCTGTTTAATAAAGATTTTAGCATCCTATACAGGACATTTACTATTTTCCCATTATGAAAGCAATACATTTTTGTCAGACTGTCAGTGAGGCTCAGATTTGATGATGACAATGTGAATTTACAAGTGAAACTCTACTCAGGAACTTTTCTTCAGTGAAATCTTGAACTGTATCTATTACAATAAACCCCACCTTCTCAACTGAAAAATGACTGCAGTAAGCACTAATGTACTAAAGAGCCTGACTTTGTTATGCTAATCCAAGGTATTAAGATAGTCAGAAAAGGAATTCATTAGTGGCTACTTGAATCAACTGCTTTTTATCCCAAGTGTGAACACATCCTCGAAGTCAGAAATTACCTACACAGTGTGATTGAAACTTATTTATTTACTTACATATAATAAGCAACTGAGCAGCTTGCAGTGCATGAAGTGAGGCTATGGAAAAGTACGTTACAGTGCTCCTGCTTCAGGGCCCTCTCAGTCTGAATTTCAGTATATGTACCTATTTTCTGTTTATCATTCAGCCAAAAACATTGAAACTCTATCCCCTCAGTCCACTTAGTGAGCAAGAAAAGATTGCCTGCCTTATATAAAATGGCTTAGGAGGAATTTTTAAAACAAATATTTGCAAAGCTCTAAAAATATTATCTTGTTTTGTTAAGGTTAAGTGTGTAAGCACCATACCTGTTACAAATATAGCTCTTGTTATGCAGTGAAAGAGAGAAGGCAGATGGAGCTGTTGATAGCCTCAATGACAATAGTGTAACACGCTGTTGCACAGGAACCAGTATTCACCTTATAAGGAGAATTTTTCATATTCCCCATTTTTTTTCAGTCGCAAGTTAGAATTAAAATTCCAACATGAGAAATTTTCCACAGGAGGGTCACATTTAAAAGACCCTCTATATAAAAAACCCCTTTACTTTGAATGAACTGACATGGATTTAAATTACCTGTGAGAGTATGTGTACGGTTGTATGTGCATGTATAAGGTTTCTTGTCCACTTTCGAGAGCCCAGACTCCCATCCCTCATGGCAGTCTGCCAAACAGGCCAGGAACGTGAAGAAACTTGACTTTCTGGCACTGTTCCACGTGAGATGATGGGGAGCTGAGAGCTGGGAAAAGCGGGTGAGCTGGCAGAGAACCAAGAACATTTCCATCAAAAATTTCATTGGAATAGACATTTTCATGCAGTGTGTTAGGTTTTGGTGAACCAGCATTAGCTGAGAGAAAAATGTTCCACTGGAAAGTTTCCAGTTTGTCCTAGTGGTAAGATCTTGACGCTTGGACCTTGTATATTTCATTTAACCAAAAAATAGATTTTAATTTCCTATTGTCATGCACAGAGACAGAATGTACTTTACTGTACTACTCATTGTCTAAAATCATTTCTCCTGATACTGTAAAAAAGAAG
Source organism: Brachypodius melanocephalos (assembly GCA_013398615.1). NCBI lineage: Eukaryota > Metazoa > Chordata > Aves > Passeriformes > Pycnonotidae > Brachypodius > Brachypodius melanocephalos. The sequence goes on along the minus strand of VZSR01001033.1, from coordinate 1,271,369 downwards.
CTTTATTTTGCCATCTGCAGTGAGTGCTGTTGTCTCATGACTCCATGATTTTTTGCCGTCTCCCCATCCCTCTTTATGTCATCTAAATGGATCACAAGAAGGAATGTCAGCAGGAGAGGGACTAAGTGGTGAGAGTACCTCTTTGTACTCAGAGACAGATTTAAATAACTATCATTTGAACAAGATTTCAGTCTTACTTTCTATATTACTTCAGTGGGGAAAACGGTCCATTGCCACCTTGAAGTGTTATTGAAATTCATAAATATGGATTATAACAATAAACCTGTAATGGTTCTGAGCAATGTATAAAATACAGTAGCATCAGCTACTAAACTGCAGAAAAGTAAAATATTTAACAGTATATTGAGTACAGATAGCACAAAGTTGTGGCAGAAAACTGAGGTAGAGAAGGCTACAGCACTGGATGAACGGTCAACTCCATATTGAATGCAAATACAACACACCCAGGCACACTTCAAACACTTGATTTCAGAGATGCTTTGACACAAAAATGTGTATGCAATATATATATATTTGCTCATCTTATTCAATCTGCATGTGTGACAATTCTGAGCTTATCAGAAAACTTGAACCAAATTCAGTTTTGTCACTGATGGGATACAACAAAGCTAGGCTAATTCCATGTGCTCAGCTTTTGAACCTGCCTCTCAGAACACTTATTCATATTACACCCCATTCAGGAAGTGATCTCACTGGAAAATCTGAGCAAAGTATAGGACAGAAGTTCCAGACTCAAAAAGCTAAGGAATGTTCTTTCCTCCCCTGCCACCTCATCTTATTTTAAATTAATTTAGTCCTTGTGAAAATAATTGGATCAACAATTAGATAATCCAAAATAATTGGATCATCAATCAAGTTGTGTATCCAACTGTTGTGGATACACAAGAACACATTTACACCGCCCTCCTTTCACATCAATGGATGTTCACTCTGAGCTGCAAGTTTAACTCCCCATCTCGGGCATCATAGGACTTCACCCAAAACTAGTGCAGAGATAAGCACAGAATTCTTCAGCCTGCAGATAAATAACTTTATAATCATAAAGACAGCTTATTAATACAATTATTCACCCTCTAATCTTTTGAGTTCTCATAGCGGAAAAGAAATGGGAACAACCAATCCTCAACAGAGCTCTAACACGTAATTGTTAATACTGGTACTGTAATAGTATCCTTTGGTCACCGGCTCTCTCAGCTTTGAATATGCACACCAAATTTGAGCTAAAACCAACATCAAACATATGCCTATAGGATTTCTATCTTGCTTTTTCCTACAGGTAATGAAATAAGCATTAATCAATAACAAAGTGTCACCCAAGCTTGAGCTCTATAAGTAGATTATATCCCAATCGTACACATAGTGCAGCATGTCTTAAGGAAGCCTCTGGGCATTCCAGTAGCTTCCTGTGGCAGAGTTACTTCAGCTCCATCTCTCCATTTTACTTCTCAGAATTCCTTTTTTTTTTTGGAAGAGTAATCCACCTCATTTTCAAACATATGAGAATTCTTTATCTGCATTTCAGGTTGCTGTCAATATTTCCAGGCTGTGTAACCACTTTCCTAAAGAGAAATTGACAAAACTGGCCCAAATAATTAATTAATTTTTCAACAGAAGAAAATAGAAAGTATTCCAAGCCTGCTGACATTGATGTGAAACTATCAAAAAGTCTGTTCTGTGCACAGAATTAGCATAGCAAAAGTCAGGCCTGTGGATACATGTTGGTCAATAGCTCAAAACAGTCAAACAACTCCAGCTGGTGTTCACAGCCTCTACTTGACAATGATGCACATTTTACACCTCCCCTGACAAGAGCTCACTTCAGATTTATCTCTGCTGTTTATTTCTGTTCTTTAGAAAATACAGATTCAGAAAGTTCTGCCACCCACTTGCAGCAAATTTAAATTTCCAAACAAGAGTGAAGTTCAGTGATCACACTGTGAGTGAAGCTGCTGAAGCAGAAGTATTCTGTTTACAAAGAGCAAGTCTCTCATACTATGTATAAGTTTACACATAGAGGTAGACACACACATATATTCAGACTAAATTTACTGTACTATGCTTGATTTCTCTTCACTGTAACTATTTTCTGTGCCATCACTGGAAGCATTTCCAATGAATATATTTGGTCTGACACCTCTAGATATCATCATCATGTTCTCTCATGCCCTTGAGTGAGATTCACTCCCATCTCTTCTGTTGCTGTGATAAACAGTAGCTGTTGAAGAATTGGATTTCTTTTTCTGTCTGCTTTTAATGCTTTCATCTATATACCTGAAATAGCTTGTTCCATCATCCAAGTCATATTAATATTTTACAACAACTCTGACCCAATTTTTTGCAGAAATTTATACCTGGCCCTTGTGTTACTTTCACTTTTATTAAGCCAGAAAAAAGAGTAGAATAAACCAAACTGAATACACTTAATGCAGCAACTATGACAAATTGCTCAGAAGTAAGGGTTTCAGAGAAGCAAGCCTCCTGGGGGTGCTCCCGTCATCGAGCACACACAGGTAATGTTCCTTTCTGTGTCTCATAAAGCAATGAGAACTCCTAAAATTGAACTTCACCCACTCCAATCAAAATGCCACTCAACTGCTGATTGAAATATCCTTCATTCAAATCAGAGTGAGTGCCTTTAATGGCTACCCAAAAGGCTGTCAAACTAAATAAGAAACAAAATGCAAATAAATTAGCATTCCTAGCTACTGATATGCTATAAATATTTATGAGGAAAAAAAGATGCTGTAATTTCAAATGATACCACAGGTCTATTTCGTACAAACAGTTAAAACAGTTATACATGCAATACTGTACTTTGCAATTTTTTTCCATTTCACATCACCATAATCACCTAATAAATATTTAAATGGACCCATTTGCTGTAACTATAAAAGAACCGTGTAAACTTGTTGTCATCTAGACACATAAGCCGCAGTGGAGTCAATGAATTTCAACAGTCACTTAATATTGCAAGCCACAAGCTACCTTAAACCTGCCAGCAACTGTCTGCCAGGAAGCTACTGTAGCACCACGGCTACCTCCTCCAACCCGGGACACGAGATTCATTATGAATGCTAGCATTGCTACTCTAATTAGGCCTGGGAGAGGTTTAACAACCATGCTACAGTCTTGCTGCTGACAAATATAAAAATAAAGCCTTGTTCAAATTAGCAATGTGAAGTGAGAAGGCCTAGAAGCAGCAACTGTCTGACCAATAGTGAAACAGTTCTAATCTATAGTGAGGTTATTTTGCTTCATAAACTGCTAGTATGTTACCTGCAGGAGGTCTCCCTGTAAAATGAATTATAGTAAGCTATATGTGATAATTAACCGTGCATTAGCAAATATCTTGAAACAGGGGGGCTCTGTTTTCTCTGTATTTTGACTAATAAAAGCATGAATTTGTTCAACAAATGATCATTTAGGTTGTGGAATGCTAAACATATTGGAAGAACACAGTAAGCAATAGAATATTGTAGGTGGACTAACAGTTTCCTTACAAAAACAGGCTGTTTAATAGGCTGGCTCCATACTACGTTATTCACAGTACTAAAAACCACAGTGTTGGGAAGACAAATACAATATACATTTAAAATAATATAAACCTTGTACTCATATTTACTTTAAAAATGCCATGGATGTGACAATAAAAAAAAAATCCATAAGCAAACGTTTATTTCAGAAAGAGAAAATCCCTAAAGACTCTTTCCAGAATGTAAACAGATAGTGAGGCAATTGGTAGGGTCATCTTCTCTAGAGGGGAGAAAAATGTGGCTGGGTTTAAAATAGGCTACATCATATGAATGCGAAACAAGGCAAAAAAACCAAAAAGAAACAAAAGGGGGAAAAAGTATTATGTATACTGCTTAACACAATAAAGTGGTGCTATAATTTATTTTAGCTTCAAATACATCTTATGAAAACATTTAACCATAATGCTTTATGGAACTGTGGCTGTACCAGCTCCCTCTTGGCTGCGAATCAGAGGTCGCAGCCACTGCAGCAGACAAAAGTTGACAGTCTGTGCCTCTTTATTCACACTGTATGGACTGGAGCCCAAGAATTCAAACATCACAGACTGAATGTCATTTAACTACAGGTAATCTATCAGCTTTAGGGTCTACCTAGTAATGACTCATTATAGGATTTGGCTGCATCTCGGGTGGATACCCGGCCCCAGTGTCATGGGCGTGAACCACTGGTAAAAACAGGTTGTTGGACACTTCATAAAGATCAGCATTCAGAAGTCTCTCAAAATGTTGAATATCTGTAAAACATCAGAAGTGTTCTCTCAATGTAAGATAAAGCTCAGCTGTACCTCTGAGCTGTATGTGTCCGTTTCCTTCCCCCAGTGCAGCTCTCACCTGCCCTGTAACAAACCACACACTCCAGTGCCAGATCTGTCCCCACAGCACGCCAGGCCTCTCCAGCAGAGGCCTGAAATAACTCCCTGATTTCTGAGGCAGGGAGCTCTCAGTCAGATACCAGAGTTCTGAACATGCAGCAGACATTCAGTCTGGGAGCATGGCAGGATACTCGCACTGCCTGGAGAAAACTGCAGGGCTGGGACTGCAGCATCCTGTGCCACACAGCCACGAGCAAGAATGCTCCTCACCAGCTCCCTGCAGCCTTCCTCCTGAATATCCATTTGGTTCAGCCAAAGGATATTGGCTTAGTGTTGGCTTTCTAATATCTCTTAAAACTATTTTGTGGGGCTAGTATATCCATATATATCATGTACATGAAATACTTTCTTTTTGTAGTATTAAATGATTTTTGCAATCAAATTACAAAAGATGGGTCAAGAACACATTGCTGGGGAAGCATATAGAAAGCAAATAGCTACTTTTCTTACAGAAAATACTCTACATAGTAAAAAAATTACTACAAATTAATGGCAAGCACGTGGCTACAAGTTGTTTCTTCTACTTCACTACAGAAAGATAAGAAATTATAAAACAAAATTTTCATTCCTCCAAGCTAGTACAGAGATTTTAGCTCAAGTTCGTAAGCGCCAATCATAATTTTTTCCCCTAAATCTCTAGCATAAGAATGTTTGCCTTATGTCCATAAGGAATTTAAGTATATTACTTTTTAATGTATCTCCCTCTCAAACAACATGATTTTTCATTCTAAGTAAGGGCATCAGATAATTTTAACCATCACAATTTCAAAATTACCACATGCATACATAGTGTTGCAGTTAATTAAGTTTGAAAATCTAGTGTCACTTTTAGAATTTTCTTTTCAAAAAGAAAACCAAACCCTTAAATGTTGTTTTTACCATTGCACTAACCTTCAGTTCTCTAAGGTAAATGAGAACTTAGAAAGTAGAGTGCTGTATTTTCTCAGTTGAATTACATTTATAGACTTCCAGGCAGAGGGTAAGATTGCCCCCTTTTGGAATTTTTCAGAGTAACAGTCCAAAAAAAAAATCGGGTGCAAAGCATTCCTAATCCCTACTCAAGATATGCATCTCATCAGGGATTATTTCTGCTTCATGCTGTTGTGTTCTCATGTTACTGTGTATGTGGCTTTACATTCCTTATTAAAGCAAGAGGCATGGAAGAATTCAACTGCTCTTGCCAGCAACCGCAAAGGCACAAAATCTGAAGTCAGATAAAGGTAAACATATGGAACATTCTGAGGAATGCAGCAGTAAAGATGGAACATATAGCCGAATTCTCCCCTTCTCTGCTCTGTAGGACAAACTTCAGAGACAGTAATTTGCAACTACAGTGTCCCATAAAGCAGCATTCTCTGATAAAATTCACGGAGAGCTATAGCATTCTGAATAAGAAATGGAACTACTGAAGTGCTGGAAACAATCAGAACAGGTCTTCTGATCTCAGATTTAATTAAATAGCAAACTCACCCTTGGTGTACTGATCTGGTGGTTGGGCTTTTTTTTTTTAATTTGTCAGCTTTAACATCTAAATGGTGGTGATTAATCAAGTATATTAGTCCTTTAAAGAGATGTTCATGGCCACAGGCAGAACGTGCCCAATAACCAGGAGTCTGAATGGATGTCTGTATTTTCATTAAAATCTTACTTTTATTATTACAGTGCCATAATGCCAAATATATCAATAAGTTGTTACTGAAAACAATGCTGTTTAGTCCTTTTAAATAGCTAATAATTAGTATTAATTGCAAATGAACATCATTAGTCTGTTACTTGACCTGTATCTTCTTCCAGTTTTAGAAAGCTAATCTTTATATAGTACACAATTAATTGCATTAATTTGGACATTTTTGTTTCAAAACTTATTTCCCAGGGATGATACCTTCAAAGCTCTTTCAATTACCAAATTCCATACTCAAACTCTTATGAACCTGTTGATTTAAAATTAGTAAAGAGTATAATCTAAAGGAACATATTAGTATGGCTTTAACTAGAAGAGGTTCAACAGCCAACTCTCCAAACATGGACAGATCTCCAAAAGGAGGCAGACTGATAAATTGACATAAACCATAAGACAGAAATCAGAGAGTATTAGTGGGACCTACACTGATGTATCTCATCATTGTGGAAACAAGAAGTCTGCTCAAGCAAAGTAAGAAGGGCAGGCAGTCACTGCACCACATCAGACATGGAGGAAAATAGAATATCTGAAGTGTGCAATCCTCTGAAGAACTCATTGCCCAGATTGCGTGAGCAGTATTAAATAACTCCATCCCATTCATCTGTTACAGTCACAGACACTGGAATACAACACTTAGTTTTCAATCCTATTACAATCAAATTATATCACCAAAGGCTATTGTCTTCCAATAATTCAAGTATAGTTCAGTCAACTAAACCAAGATTAGACTAATTCATAGGAAACAGCATACTTGAATGTCACTTCTGATTTTACACCCTACCATAGAGCAGTGTTCGTGTAGATGCTATAAAAACATCACTGTGCCAATAAACTTCGAGGCAAGTGCCTCAGGAACAAGACATGTCACTCATATCTCAGTTTTTAAAATTTTAAAAAGCCATCGGTAACATTTTTTCCTGTGGTTAATATTTTAATATTCTTCATCTCTGAGATACCAAATTTTTAAGAGTGTTGAAAGCAATCCTTATCCCTTACATATGTTTTATCTTTGCTTCATGGTGAGTAGATTATCACAATAAAGTAGATTAGGCATTGCAAACATTTATGTCTCCATAAAAAAGTTGAAGTCCCGGGTGTACTGAGTGGAACTCAGAGTAAAAACCACCATGACACATAAAGAACCAAATGTAGCAAGATGAACCGCAATGTAGCTTTCCAGACTATTTGCCCAATAATTCCCTGTTTAATGCCCTGTGTATTTCTGTTAAGGGAAAGTGAGAGCTTAAGTTGAATTATGTCCTTGCTGCTTTCAAAATACTTTAAACTGTCACAGCACAGCCGGCCTGTAGCTGGACAAGATAAATCTG
>VZSR01001033.1:1216792-1263834 GCA_013398615.1 Brachypodius melanocephalos | reverse complement strand
GGAGCCTGACCAGGGCTACACCCAAGGTGGACTAAGAATGGTAACAAAATGGATGACCAGTCATAAGATCTTACTTTTTTATAAGTTTTGGTTCATTTGCATATTGGGGTTTAATTGTCCAGTTACAGCTTCAGGTTGTGAGGTCTCGTCATTCTTGTTCCTCCCTTCAGCCACCGTTGTTTGTGCTGTTGGGCTGAAAGTTGTCCTTGGTCCTCAGCAGGAAAAGGATTTGTTTTGTCTCCCTATTCTGTGAAGAGAGCTGACTGGCACTTAATATGAGGCTCAGAACTACACCTAAGCAGCACAGGATATGAAAATATGAAAGCTAAAGCTTAAGGCATCATTCAGAGATCACTTAATGAGTCCTCAAGGATGCTGAAAACCATTTTATTAAAAGAAATGCTTGGTTTCCTTTACTCTCACATTCACTGGACCAAAAGGCTGCCATTAAGTAGTCTGTAGCTGTCTTGGTATCTATAAATGGACAATGAAAGCACTGCAGAAGATACACTGTAGATTTAATAAGCACATTTTATAGCTCATGGCTATATGGAATATAGCCAAAAATACAAGGATAAGGATAGAAGCAGAATAGTCATTTATGCTTTCAGAAAATATAAATTTGAACTTCTGAAAGCATAATTTTTTACATATAAAGGACATGAATCAGTCCTCTGGATAACTAAGCTTAATTTTGTGCTTTTGTTTTACCACTTTGCCCTTAATGAAGGACACCAAGAAGCAATGCCAACTGATACAGAGTTTTGATCATGGTTGCAAAAGTGCTTTAAAAATGTTAAATGCAAGAAACTTTTAAACTGCTCCCTTAGGCTAAGAAAAAAAAATGCTTCTGGGTTTTACCATGGCTCAGAAATTTTTAGGGTATGTTTTTATCTTTTCCATGTTTTGATTTAGATTCATCCCGTTGTGCCACTAAGTCCCTTTGTATGGAGTGGGGACTCAACATAGCCAAGGTCTTAATTCAGTTGTTGTGCTTGGGTGGGAGGTTAGCCAAACATCACCACCTGCTGCTGCCATGAGGTCCTCTCTGCTCATTCTTCCACAGAATATGAGAAACAGGTTCCACCTGATAAATAAACTGTGCTCTTCACTCCTTTTCTGTGCTCTAAGGAGGGGTGGAAGAAATTGCACCTGAAACAAATCTAGTTTCACTGCACAGCAGTTGTCACAAGAACAGTGGTACGTGTAGGACAGGTAGGAATTCCATTTGGTTATTCGTTTAGAAGGAAAAAAACACTGCATCATTAGGAATCAGTTCTGGAACCTGACTGAAGCACATAAATGAGCTGATATAATGCCACAGAATCTGAGCATGTATAACAGAGAATGATTTGAAAACAAACTCTTTGTGAGTGTAGGAGAGAATGCTTATTATGTGGTTCCATAATCACATCTTTCATCCAAAACTAAAATATGTTGAGTAAATCCCAAAACAATTCATGACTTCTCTAGAGAAATTCCCACACTTCCCAATTGTTCTTCAAGCAGCTTAAAGGCCATGTAGCTCAGAATATGCTGTAGGCTGCAGAATTTTTTCTTCTGACTTTCTGGTGAGTTTCCACTCTGTTTTTTCAAAGCTGAAAACAGAGGGTCCACTACTAGACTCATGAATACATCCAAATGCTGGAGACTGGCTATAAGAGATATAATAAAGGATCAAAACCAGTGTTTTAAATAAAAAACTTTCTTGTGTCTATTAAACATCAGCACAGCTGCCTTTGCCTGCATTTTTTCCAATATTCCCTGCATTTTTCCAATACTACTTAACAAGGTCTAACAGTGCAACAAATCATATAATGAGCTGGGCCATTTAAGCAGTACATATGGGTTGCAAAGCAGAAATTCTGCATAAGTGGGTGGGGAACATAGTAGAACAACAGTTCTGCTTAGTTTTTTTTAATAAACTATAGGGAACTATAAACTATAGTTTTTTGATAAACTCTAAGGAAGTTTCACACTGATTCACCAATGGCTTCCAGTTGATGTTGCTCACCTAAAAATAAAATAAGCTAAAATGTAGCTCTAACTATTTGAAAAAGAACAAATTTAACAATCAGTATTTTCTGGCTGCCCTTTTCCTCTTCTCACCCTTGTCCAGCCACACATCAAACCAGTGCTGGCTAATACTGAGCCACACAAGCACTGGCTCCTGAAACAGTGAGAAGCATAAGAATGTTTCTCCAAGTTTAGTCAAAGTCTGTAATTTATGCCAGAATCACACACAAACACATTTAAAAATATCATTATCCTGGCAATTTGCAGACCTCAATCCTGTTTTCAAAAATAGTGCCTGGGAAATTTAGTACTTGCTATAATAAATGGATCTTTTCAAAGAGATTGAAACCCAGCCCCCCCCTATTTCTTTGAGAGACATCATAATATTGATATATATTGATATATATGGATAGATTTTAATATTAAAATGGAGAAATAATTAGCTGTGTGATTTCAAAATACCTGATCTCCCAATAAAAGTATTCCACAAAGCCTTTTGGTGTAGATATCTAATCTAATCTTTGCTTTCATGGAGGATCTGCATTTTCCCCTGGATTATATGGTTGCTTCAGATTACAATAAACCTCAAAAAAAGAAGAAACCCCAAAACTATGAGGGAAAACTAAATTTAAAATTGTTTCCTAGTTTTTATAGTTTCAGTTCAGTAAAAAACAAAGCTTTAAAGTCTCTGAAGTGTTTCTACAAAGTACATTCAGCTGCACATGAAACAGTGGAATTGGAGGTAAACACATCCCCAAACTGGACACTTACAGAAGGACTTTCCCTCCCTAACAGAGGTACTGAAAGGGCATTGACCCATATTGGAAAGAGCAAAGAGACAGGGAAAGAATGGGTTTAAATTTTGGCTAGAGCGTAGTTAATCTATTCAGTTGTGAGTTTAACCCTATCCAACCATCATTACTGATACTTTCTTTTTTTGATAAGTGCAGAGTCCACAAGAACACTATTGCAATGATAATGAACAGTAGAACTTGCAATCAAAACATTAGCAATTCCCAATTCCTTCACCTTAGAGAGTAATTAGTTTTCTACAACAAGTGTTACTGAGTTTATGATTAACACAAAATTAATACAGTTGTTGTAAAAAGCTTTTTATATGTATTCCACAGTTTTGCTGAATGCATTGATTTGTTCTATAGATATACATTGAAAAAATAGTTTAGAGTTGAACATGAATTTTGCATGGACTCAACTCTGTAAATATCCTAAATATAGCTAACAGGTGAAGTTTAATACCATTTTATATAGGAGCATTTTCAGTCATAAATCTGTGGAGAAATATGTTGTCACTAAAACAAAAATCTGTCTTATTTTAGGGGGAGACCAAATTTGTCCTAAGGCCTAACAAGAGTGTAGGTTTTGGATTTCACAGTAAAAATACCAAAACTGATTTGATTTTAGGGGAAAGAATTTCTAGTCAGTCCTAATAATAGAGAAAATTCTCTATCATCATCCAGTTTGGCAGAACAGGGAGTCCTCAATTTATTCTATAAATGCAGAAAGTACTTGTAAGAACCTACCTTTACAACATCTAAGAGCATCATACACTAAGTCTACACTAGGAAAATTGCAGGAACAATAAAAGCAAGAAGTGCAAGAAAGGGCCTGTTGAGATTAGCTGTAATGACTTAGTGTAATTGAACATGCTATCACATTGAAAACAAAGGAAATGGGTATTGATTCCTTGGTGAATTACTGGCTACCCTTGTCATTGCTTATATTGAGCTCAGTACAAAGTTTTAGATAAGTGCCGTGGAAACTTTGCTTATCATCTACTTAAAATCATCAAACTGTCTTTATAAAAAGAAACCAGTACAACTTCATCCAGTATGTGGAAGGAATACACACAAGAATGTCATGGTACTTCCAAGACAGTCGATTAAATTGCAAAATGCATGTGCAAGCCAAGTTTCTTCCATCAGAAGGAGCAGTTTTCATGTTACATAAATCACTATTTATCTAGAGCCTCTGACAAGACACAGTCAAATCAAGTTCTTTCAGAGAAGACAGGCCCGTGCAAACTTACATCCCTCTTTGTCACTTTCAAAAGGCATCTTAATCAGTTTATGAAACATGAAAAAATCTAGCCTGTTGCAGTGCCACATAAATGTTCTAAAAGCACAAAGTGCTGTTGCTATAGAAGGCACATGAGCTTTGAATCTGCTGCTAATAAACAGTACTTGGAAAACATACAGAGAAATAATTGCATGTTAATAACCAGGTTTCAGAAAATCCAAAGTATCTTCTTTTATTCCATGTGTCATAGTCTGAGTGTGCAGTACAATGCAACCTAATTTTAATTAGCTTCCTTAATCTTCCATTGATTGGGGTTGATTGGTTCTATTCAAAATTGGTCCCCTAAAGGTTTTGATAACTCCCAAATTACTTATTCTTTAGTTATCGCAAACATACACACACACACACACACACACACACACACACACAGCCACCCACTTACCTGCAGACAATCAAAAGAAATAAGAACTTTTCCTTAAAAATAAACCCTGGTTTATCCTGTATTGTCATAAACTCTATGCATACTCATTCCAGGTTGCCAGTTTTTAGTACAGGGTTTGCTCATGTGTAAATGCAGGTAAGTTACTACTATTACACTCTCCCATAAACTGACTCTTGAAGAAAACAGTGGCAATATAAACAGTTCCATAAAGAGAAATTATGGACACTTAGTCTTAAATATGATGATTACTTCTTTATAAGTATGTCCCATTAAAAGCTATTGACCACATATCCTAATATCAGTATATACTCAGTTTAAAATAGTTGCATTTACTTGGATGGCATAACAAAAGTGTTTTCTCCCCAAGAAATATTTCAAATTCCATTCTTCATATAAAATATTCTACATGTTTAGAGAACAGCAAAAAAAATATTCTGCTCATGCATCACATTAAATGAAATGCAATTTTCATTCTTCAAAGATGAAAAGTAGTGTTGAGAAATGCATACAGTAATCTGCTCATCAGGTAAGTGAACTGTCTAAGAAATTATTTGAGAATACTTACATACAGTGACTCCAGTGTGCTTTGCCCCTTTTCACTTCTGCTGTTACTCAAGCCTCAGCTGAAACAAACCATCTTTGACAGTTTGCACTTCCTCAGAGCTGCTCTGTCTGTCTGCAATTCCCGAGATGAACACTCTTCCAATAATTTATATCCCTATCAGAGTTCTGTTGCTCCCCGAGCAGAGGCAGCACGGTCGCTCTGTCATCTCCCACTCACTAAGCTTCTGCAGCAAAGAAACAATAGAGGAGAAACCGACAACTGATAGTGTCCAATGCTCAAGGAAAAGCAACCTGAGACCAGAAAGTAACACATTAGATGGTAAGGATACACTGGAGTGTGTCATCTGTCCTCCGGTGGCATTTTGAACCCTCAGAAAAGCTGTAGAATACTGACAATAAGCTTGGGAGGGCACAACAACACTGGAAAAGGATTTTAAAGCAATCATTCCCATGAATATAATGATATTCAAAAAAGTAGATGTTCCTTTAAAATGAAATTAGGTCTTAATAAAAGGAAAAATTCTCAATTTCTCTTTATCAGGAGAGCAGCAAAGGCTGAAATGCTCCTGACAGATACCATGTTGCCTTCAATAAGTTAAATTACTCTGTTCATATTAGCACCATCATGTTGACAGTTATGTTGCATGAGGATTAGAAGCAGTCTAACAATTTAAATAATAAAATTTCTGTTTTGAAGGAATAACAAGAAATAAGTCTGATATTCTAGATGAAGGGCCATCTTTTTAACACAGTCTCTTAAATTTATTCTAGTTTATGAGATACCTTAATTCCAATAACTTCTGTGGTGAAACAAGTGGACAGATGAATTGTAACAGGAATCTTCAAGATAAGCTCTCCATCAAAAAGAGGTGTCCTCCTCAAAATTCAGTTATATGAATCAATAATCATTCCCACAAGCCTACTTATTTTTACAGTGGTAAATTTCATTCTACATACAAGAATTCACAGAAATTTTATCAGATAGTGCTAAAGGTTAAGAAAGCATTCAATTTGGATGGAGAGTTTGGATTAGAATTTAAATCTCCATTGGAACATAATTAATGCACTAGCATCTATTAATAACCACAAAAAACTGCTAGAAGAGGCAGTTCTGTTACTAGTTTTTTTGAGTTCAGTAAAACTTATTTTTATAGACAGGACTAAACATTTCTAACACTTACTTTACAGCCTCCTCTGGGATGGTATATACTGCTGCCAACTCAGCACCACTTCCTGACACTTAAGAGAAAAAAGAAAGAAATGTTAAACACGGTGGCAGAACAAAAGTTTAAGTGCCTTGATTAATTTTTCTGCATTGGAATCTGACTGAGATAACATAGCTTTTTAAGAGGGTATTACCTTTTGGAATTGAAATCAGTGAGTTGGGATTTCTGCCCCCCACTATTGTAGTAGAACACACAATATCAGAGTCTTGACATTTGGATCATTTGTATTGTTGGGAAGAAATAATAGCTTAAAGACAGAAAACACATAAAGATATAAATTCAACAATGTCAGTAAATTCTCAAGAAAATATTCCTATGTAATAGTCCCTGAACACAGTGCTCAAGTGCCAGAAGCCCTTTAGGACCTCACATAATGTGAAGATATCAAGCAGCTAGAATCACTTAATACCATGACCTCATTCACATGGCAGTGTTGGAAGAAAGGAGACAAAATAATTATGGTCACAAGTGTTTAAGTGTGACCTTCTATAGATAAGTCTTGCCATTGAGAGGCTGTTTTCATCCTCTGGATATGTAGTTAGCTAAAGGAGAAGGGAGAAGAAAGGAACCTGGTGGAAATTTCATTGTGTCCCTTGTTTGAATGAAAGATCTTCTAATGCAATCCAAAGAGCCTATTTTGCTGTAAATCTTTGTTTCTTATGCATCATGCAAAGAACTGATAGAAGACAAACCATTTCACAACTTAGGTAAAGAAAAGCCTCCCACAGTTGAGCTATTTACAGCTCTTAATAGAGCAGACCTTGGCATGCTGGAGATGCAGAATGTATAGCTGGAAGAAGCAATGGAACATGATGTGCCTTCTGTTTCGGGGGAAGGCAAAAAAGCAAAGAGGAGACTGAAGTAGTTGGCACCTGGAGACCCTTTTAGAATGCAAAATTAAACAAGATGTTTAAGGCATATTCCAAACTATGCTCAAGGTCCAGGGCAAATGTCTTGGTCGGTGGATCTCACAGGAATTACAGCAGAATGCACAGTAAGTGAAGCCTTGAGAGCCTCAGCTGAAGCCTTTTCCAATTTTTTTGTTAGAATACTCCCAAACTTTTCCCATCACCAAGGGCAAGCCATATGGCTGTTCCCATATAAGAGGAGGGTCAATAAATATTTTCACACTTAGAATAAAATTATTTATTAGGAAGTTCAAAAGGTTCTGCCAAAGAAGTTGAAAAATTATATTCTGATCCACTTTAGCAATAGCCCACAGTTAAAACTTACAAAAATTTCAGGTCTAATTTTCAGGAGTGATTCAGTCAGATTAGGCTTATAAATCACTTGAATATATCTGCAACTTGTGCTTAAGATGAAGCCAATTTAAGGAAAGAATATATAACCAAGCTTTTCTTAAACAAGCACAAAGTAATGTAACTAGGCTAGAAAAAAACAGAGATGTGAATTTGGTTTGTTGAAAAATTAGAAGGGATGACTATGGCAGGATTTCCTATGACTATGCAATTGTCAGAAGCAAAGGAATGAGGATATTTTAAAAGCATGTGCTGTTTATAACGTTCTCCTTCAGATCTCCACTTCTAAATCCCAGCCCATAGTGCAGCAGAGACCTTCTGCTGACACAGGAAAATTCTTGAGTCAGTATTTTCCTTCCCAATCTTTCAGCTGACCTAAGCAGCTGCTAACACTTGCCAGGCTAAGATGACTCAGCACCACATTTAGATAACATTTTTTTTCATTTCTTCCTGAAGTTCAAATAATACACACACAGTCTTTCACTCCTTTCAAGATCAAACCTCAGTAGACAACTTTGAGCTCCCTGCTTCTCTGAAGCACCAATTCATCAGCTTTACTAATACTCAGACAGGAATGAATCAGACATTGGTATTCAAAGAAAGCAATGTCCTGCTGTGTCTATCACTATGCAGGAAAACTCAGACAGAAATTCCAGGCTCCCATGCCTTTGACATCCAACTATTCCTAAACAAAGCTGAGTTTTTCCTTTTCTGGCTCTTCCTGGAAGTCTACCAGCTGCAGCAGGCAATCCAGAACTGCTTTGCTGGGTTCCAGACCAGACACATTTACTGTTTTCATTAACCCTGGAGGCACAGTTTCTCACAGCTCATTCAAAACCTCATATTCTACAAATACAGTTATCAGAATTAGGGAGATGCTACACCTACTGATATAAGACCAAAATGGACATTCTCAGTTTTCTGAGTTGTTGTGCATGTCCAAATGAAGGAAAATAAGTTCTGCCAGAGTTTTGGCAGGTGTCCAATATTCTGTACCTGATAAACACCCACAGAGAATCTTCCACAGATTCAAAGTGGAATTACTGAAATGTGTATGAAGCAAATTTATGTTCTCAATTTCACCAGTCCCACATAAGCCTAGTTTGTGCCAAGGTGAATGTCACCCACTGAATACCTGCAGCATCACCTTGTTCAGGAGTGTATTACCAACATTATGAAATCCCAGATCAATCCAACTGGGATATTTTCCCTGTCAATAAGAGCAATAATGTTTTTTGTTTAGAATATCTAATCTTTCCAGTTCATGAGTAGCATGATTCTACTGAGATGGGGAAATCAAGTCACAGGAAAGGTATTGGCTACATAAAAGTACCCAGTAGTCCAACAGCTTAAGGCTGGATTAGCACCCGAATATTTGAATTTGCCACCCAGATCCTCACTAACCAGCCTCTCCAGAGAGCTGCCAGCCTCCCACTGCCCCATGCCAGCTACAACTTCATCCCCAGTGGAGAAGCTCAACCCCAGCAGCCAATAGCTGTGTGTACCTTCTGCAGGCACTGCTGGGGCAGCTGGGCAGGGCTGGCTATTTTTGGCTGGTATTCCCAGCTCTGACTGAGCAGACTCTGGAGAGTACACCTGACAGCACTGGCTCAGAACAGGGCTGACACAGACACACAACACAAACAGGAAGAAATGCAGAGAGAGACTGGGTGTTATTGATATAAGATTGTACTTTTACTACACTAATAAATACAGTGTCTGCTCATGCCTGTAGGTGTGTGGAAATCTCATTTAACAATGTCACATTCCTGAAGAGTGCAGTCGGCATAATGCAGATAATGCACTTTAAATACCTGTAAATACTCGACAAGCATTACACTGTCATTTTGTCAATAGACTCTTAAGATAGGGAGAAGGCAATCCCATGGAATGCTGTCACTTCTGATGCTGGTTTAGCCACCATCATTCCTGTCAAGCCAGACTAATTGCTTTGTTTTTGTGGGCTCCTAGGGAATAACATACTTACAAATTTGGAAAAAATAACAACATTGACTGTGCTGACTTTTGATCAATCACCACCTAGCTGGGAATGTCAGACCTATTAAGTGTTCCTTCTTTGCCAAAAATTAATGAACCAAAAATAAGTACCAGAGTTTGGAACCAGCTCTGTCTCAAGCTGTATTCAACGCCACAGTCACACTGGAGGGTGAGGAAAGGGAAAAAAGAAGTGAAAGAAGAAAGCAAAGGTTAGTAATAATTGCAGCATATTTTCTTTTTCTTCATTATTAAGTATGAGCAACTACTAGAACTCATAGTGGCCAAAGTGAAGAGAGGTAATTTTCAATTTTATTGATCAAAGATTCAAAGAGATTAAAATTTAGGAATGAATAATAAATAGCTCTTCTTTTCCATCATTTCACATACATATGGATTTGAACAGAAGTCAACCAAATAAACCACATTTTCATAAAACCAGATCCTAACCCCAAACTTCCGAAGCACTACAAACGGAGTTGTAGTTTTCCTTCAAGTTTTTAATGTTTGAGATCCTCATGAATTTTCAGGAGATGGTCTTAAAGTTTTTGATAAGCTACTTTCTGCTGAAAAAAAATACTAAACAGACTATTTGTATTAAGTTTGAAAGAAATATTTCAATGTCTAAAAATACCACCAAGAAACTTCAAAGTAATCCAAAGAAGAATGATTTTGTAATTGCACAGATCTTATCAAGTTTTAGCAGTAACATATATGTTGGTTTTGGCTTGATTTTTTTAAAAAAATTCAGTACTACTGCAGCCTCTTTTCCTTTTATTTCCCAAGATCTTTTGGCAACAATAAACTTATTTGATTTCCTTTTAAAAAAGGTCAGATTGTCTTAAGACAATTAAAAGGAACCATGCTGTTTGAAGAAACACTGCCATTATCCTGCTAATGAGCTGCTGTAATCCTGAAGTTATGGTAGGAGCAAAAGAACTTTAGTACAAACAATGACAGTCAGTCCCACAACATTTGAATGTGCCATGTCAGAAGAAAATTGCTAGAGGAAATTGCATCCATTAAGATTATATTCTTGAATCATTTGAAGGTTAATACTTTCAAAATAAATAAAAGGTCAAAAGCACTGCAGGTCTGCATTTCTCAGGTAAAAGCTGCAGACCGTGAGTCATTTAGCCAGAATGGTTTAGGGTTCAATCAAAGGTTCAAAACATAAATTCACAAGAGCCAAGAAAATAGTCTACATTTATCTAATGTTTTATTTAATAAAAAATTAAATCTGAAAAATTGCAGAATGCCAATTTTGCACCCACCTTCCACATGGAGTGTCTTACCTTTTTCTATTTGAAACTACCATTAGACTTCCACATTTCTTTATAAATCTAGAAATGTAACAAAATTCAAAACATATTCTAGTGTGTTTTCTTTCAATATTGAAATTAGGAGTTGGATTGGCTAACCACTGTCCCACCCCGTAGCTAGTTCTTTCACAAACTGTGTGAAATAATATTTCTATTCTTATATTCCCAAAATGTTATTATAATATTTCTATTTCTGTATTATTATGTTGTGTACCAGTACATCTAGGCAAAGCTACATTTATTCCAAGCCTCTGAGTGGTCACGGCCCAGCTGCCATGAGGGCTGAGGCCCTGGGTGCCAAAGAGCCACCACAGCCCAGGCCGCAGCACCAGAGCATTAAACTCGAAATGCCACCCCAACTCTAAAACCTTTGCCTCTTCTCCATGTTACAGTTGTTTCAGAGAGGTATTGACATAAGTATTTACACAATCAAGAGGTTTTTGTGGAGGCTGGAGGAGAGTCTGTGCAGCCTCAGCAGTCCCAGCTCAACCAGGAGCCCGCATGGCTTCCACCGACACCCACACAGCCCCCAGCCCAGGATCCCATCCCACAGCTGCCCCCCAGCCCAGGGGGCTGTGGAGCTGTGGGGAAGGAGGGCAGCAAGGAAGAAAGATGTCTGAAATCTGGTTCTATCACCATTAACCCCTCAAAAGACTCGCTGCTGTCCCAAACATATCCCTTGGGCTGCTGAGGCCTTGCTAGTTGATGTCCGGGAGAGCACGCTGCGTTCCATGGGCTTACAGCTCCACCCATGTTTTTTAAGCTTCCTCGCCTTCAGAATGACATTTTATTTCTGACAATGCATCCCTTTCGACATCCTCCCTGCCTCTGCTTTACCCTGTCATCTAGAGGACACGCCAAGTTGTATTTCAAATGTTTCAGAAACTTACTGGGAATGTGGCCTGCCAGAAGCGTTTCTCTCCCTGCACTCTACCTCGTGACTGAGGTGACAATAGTTTTTCCTCGTGTGACAGCAGTTTTCCCTCAGTGACAGCAGTTTTCCCTCAGGTGACAGAAGAGGAGCCTTCCCTCAGGTGACAGCACAGGATTTTTCCATCAGGTGACAACAGTTTTCCCTCAGCTGACAGAGGAGGAGCCTTCCCTCAGGTGACAGTTTCCCTTCAGGTGACAGCATTTTCCCCTCAGGTGACAATAGTGTTCCATCAAGTGACAGGACAGGAGTCTTGCCCCAGATGACAACAGCTTTCCCTCACCCGACAACACTTGTCCCTCAGGTGACTGCACAGGTGACATTCCCCCTCTGTTCAGAGCAAAATGTGTCCACAGAAGGAAGAATCCCTTGGGAAGGGAGGGAGGAGGGAAAATGTTTAGGTGATATTCTGTGTGTTTTAGCAAGTTAAGGGAAAGAACCCTTTTCTGCTGGGCAGTTATTTTCTTTTAGTCTTTACGTTTTGTGCTTTTATTGAGAGATGAACAAACTCCACCGTTTTTCTGAGTTTTCTGGAGTTTGGAAGGGGTTAAGGGAGGCACTACATGCACAGTGTATTCACATCTTGGGCATTGCCTTTTTCCAGGTGGCAAATAAAAAGTGATTTAGCACAGACAGTTGTAAAGGGGGAGGATGGGGCTACAATGTGAGACACGCAGTTGTTGTCAAAGACTTCTTTTGCTGTTTCTTGGTAGATTGAGGTGCCAGCATTACATGGAATATGTTGGAGAGGAAGGAAATTATCCCTTTCAATTTCTGCCATTGCATTTATTTTGATTCCCTGGGGCTTTATGGGGACAAATTGTAGTCAAGGCAAGAAAGGGAGCATGCTGTCTGGCTTCAGGCAGTGAAACTGAGGTAGGTTATTTTTAGGTAATTTACTAAATACTGTGATCAGTGGTAGTTTATAGCTCAGGTATCAGCCTCTGGATCTCTGCCCAGTGTTTTTTTGCTTTCATTCTCACTTATAAACACATCTACATCCAGATAAAAGATCCTTTGTAAATTTTATTTATTTGGAAATTTCTATGTGTGATGGAAAAGCTTTAAATGGTAGATGCAGAACTAGCTTCGGATCTAGACAAATTTTGCATGCACCAAAACAAAATTTGAGCCAAATTTAGAAGTAGTGCCATACGACATGCTCTTGGGGAGTGAGAGGCTGGCTGTAGGCCCAGATCTGACAAAGATCTTTTGCACATTTTTATCTTTATACTCTGTGAATAGTCCCACTGATCATTCTGTCAATCTGAAGTACTAAAACATCATCAGGTTGCCCCTTAAGTTTAAAAAAAAAATGATTTTTAAGTGAAAGAACTTTTTCAAAGGGCTTTTTTTTTTTTTTTACTTTGCTTTCTGTTTACTGAGCCTTAAGGAAACATTTTTGTCAAGCTTTCCAGTCTTTTTCTTTGCAATGACAGAAACTATTTTTTTTTCCCCTAAAATGAATCTGGATATTCTCATGCAGACTTTGGACTTTCAGGGATGAGATTTTAGGCAGATGTCACATACTGTAGGATTTTTGGTAGGAACTGAGAAAGTTGGCTCCACAGACAGCGCAGCACTTGTTTAAAGTTTGTAGAATGCCTTGGATCATAATTTCTTTGGGGCAGGAGTGTTAATGATATTGTGGCTAGGTGAGGCACGTGCAGTTGTGTATAGGTGTATGTAGATCACTCTTCTGATGCTGTATCTGCTTCAGTCTTTTCATTGCACCATTTTCAGTCCCTCATGCAGCTGGTCTAAGGAAAGTACCAGTGAATTAAAGATAATTACAGGCTAATGACTAATTCTTTTATTCTGTGGAAGTCATGGGGGAAGTGGGTAAGACAGTGGCAAAGAGTCTGATTTAACTTCAGAACAGGTGTCTTTTGGAGAAAGTCAGCATACTCACAGCAGCAAGGGAAGAAAGCTCTTAAAATTCCTATGAAATTCTCCAGATAACAAGCAGAAAATTAAATTTTGTGTTAATGGGGACAAAAAACAATTAGCATGTACCTGGAAACAACGGAGAAGCAAGCATTCAAAGGGTACTATTGATGTGCTTTAATTAAAAATTAAAGTAGCTTAGGGGCTGACCTAAAGATTTGGCAGCAAAATCAAACCAAACCCAAGCATGTTTGTTTTACACACAGCACTTAGCAGCCCCAGCTGCCATCAGCCAATACTGCTACAAGGTTCTACAAAGAGTGCAATTACACAGCCTCTGTCCCAAACAAGCTTGATTTAGTGTAACAGACAGAGGGCGAGTTTTACACATGCAGAAATAACGCATAGAAAAGATGGTTATTCTTCTGTGAAATAAAAAATATTTATGAAAGGAGGGGAATGCAGATCTCATGTCTGAAGGGAATATTATGTCTTCAAGAGCATTCTTTCTTGACACTCTTTGTGACAGCCCACACTGTTACTTTTATTGTATAATGTAATATTTTTATTGCTGTTTAACTGAAGGGGTCAGTTAAATACATATTTACCATATTGTTTTTTCACAATTTGTCTCTGCCATGTTTTTTATGTCTACACATGCTCTGTGATTATTGTAGATGCCCATGGAAGGATAAGACATGAATTATTACAGGGAGAAGCAATGCTGTAGCTGCCCAAGCTGATTCATATTTATACGTGGACAGCAAACATTGTATGCAGTTTGAGTGACATAAATTACAATTCCTGGCTGGGCTATTAAAATCTATTTTCACAGCAAGCAAGTGGACAAAGGGAAATGAAAGCAGCTTTGCTGGACCTTCAGGACACAGATAAACATTGAAGCAGAACTCAGCCGAAAATCCCCATGTCTATGGTCAGGTTTAGCAGAAAAAGTTAATAAACTGTCAAAAACATACCACGGAAGTGTCTATGTCTTTTCAGACTGCAGAGAATGTGTTTTCCCTTGCAAGATACTCTCTTCAGCAGACATTTCTCTCAGCTTAGTTATGTACAGATTGTAATTACTGATTTCCCCAGACTAATACTTCTTTAAATACATCCTTCTTTTGGAGGAGGCTGTGGGTAAAAGTGTTGTAACATCTTTGGGTGCTCTGTGTTGGTACAGCCCTGGCATTGCTTAGGATTGCAAAGGCCTTGGCACAAAAGCGATGATCTGCATACTTTTTCTTTGAAAGATCCTGATCAGTTAAAACTTACACACGGGAAAAGGGAACTTCCCCAAAATTCCTTGAGAAGTTTTCTTGTGTCTAAACTGCTCTGAGATAAACTTACAGAATGAAAAAGACCTGTGGACTGCAAGGCTTGTTTAAAAGCTCATCAAACACAAGGACTTCCTTCGACTTTAAGATTACATTGGATTGTTGAAGTCATCATAAATGATCTAAGAAGTGCTTGGGAAAAGCCCCTGTTGTGTTAGGCAAAAGACTCAACATTCTAAAAATTTGACCTAAAAGTAGATTTTTGGTTTCATTAGATTACCAGTGAGAGACCCATACCAGGTTCTTTACAACCACTGAAGAGAAAGCCTAAACCATATCTTGAAATGCAAGTCATGATCTCTTTCACTATAGTATGCTCTGTGTAGGCACTGGGGTAATAAAAGGTTTCTGGAACAGTATCTTTAGTTTAATTGCTAAACAAAATCAACAAAACCCTGATAAAATCCATAATCTGACAATCAACCATAATTTTTTCAATTGTTGCAATATATAGTGACTCCCATTTGTCTTGCTGGCATTATTTGTCCCATTTGTCTTGCTGGCCTTCTACTACAGGTAGGTTGTGGCTTAATTTCAGCATTTTATGGTCAGTCCTGCCAATCCTAAACAGTGCTCCATATTGTGCTCCTTTATCAAAACAATTGGAATAAGATCCTATTGTAATTTCATATAATATTATTCTTGAGGAATAGTTTTCTAATGATGCTGTGCTGGTGGAAATTGGTTCTCATTTGTTCAGCATTCTGGCACCTGCAAATTTCTTACAGGTATACACATGCACACTTTTAATTACCTGCCAGATTAACATACTAAGGACTGTGATAAGGGAGACACATTTTAATCCAATAAAACGACCTTGTCAAGTATTGTAATTGACTCTTTGCAGATTTTTTCCCTCCTGTAAGGAACTGTGATTTCCATTAAGATCTATCTTAAATATAAATCACTAAAACAAATAATTTCTTAGCCTGCAGTATCTAGGAGCACCAAGAGCACAGTGAACATTTTGTGAATTAAAACTTCTTAAGAAGTTTGATTTTTTTAAAAAATTACCTTACTTAGCTATTAAAAATTATGGAATTTACTATCAAACAGGGTTTTCATACATATCTTTGACTTTGAAGAAAGAGCTTAATATGGATTTTATTATACTTGCAGTTAGTATATTAACATTTTTCTCATCCAAAATTGAGGCTGAGCAGGAAAATCATCAAAAATTAAACATTTTTTAAAGACAATGAAAACTATTTTTATTTAATATTATGTTAATATTTTTAATTTAAACTTCATCTCCATATAAATCCCTTTATATAGTTATCTAAGAAGTCAAAACAGCATTTCTTCCAATGTTGCTTTCATATACTTGATGGCTTCTCTGTGTAAAAATCTTGGTAAATAATTTAAGGTTTATTTTTAATGTGAAAAACCAGAGGAATCTTGTATGATTTGATAGACCATTTCAGCAGTATTACCATGCTGCCCTCTGGAGTACACTGACAAAGCACTGCATGGTAAAAGTTTTGGGGGCATCTGCTGTTCTTCTTTGCATCCAAGAAAATTATCACTTGAAAAAAGGAAGCCTTGGCTAAACTCTTTGAAAAGTAGGATGAATATATAGTGTTTCACCTCACATCGCCCAAAATTTTTTGGGCATGTTTTCACTAGATATGTATTGCTATGTAGGATTTCATTCCTGGCTATACCCCAAAGCCTTTGATAAAAATGTAAGTGATTATTGTAGGATATCCTCAGTGTTGTATTCAAGTTCTTTAGTGTAGATTTTAATTTTTGCTTTAGAATCACCAGATTGAGGTTTCTCAGCAAAACTGACTTTTGTCATCTGGAAGTGCAAGAGCAGCGTCAGACTGTCCCATTGGATCCAACTTTTCTGGTTCCTATGTAAAATAAGTCTCAGAAATCCTGGGACTTTACTAGGGGAAAGTAGTAGATACCAAAGAAAACAATAAAACACATTTTCCCTCACAAACTCAAAAAACCTCAAGACATTTGGAAGACATATGCATCTGTAGTTTCCTAAATTAATTCATCTTTCTCCAAGATGTGTCTCGTGGAAAAACTAAAAATTCCCTTTCACTCCTCCCTCCTCTCCCTTCCTTCCCCAAATTTCCTTAAAACCACATAAGAATGAAAACAAAGGCCAGGCAGTTGTGGGGGGAAAAGTTCTGGGGGGAAAAAACCCCAAACCAAAACACCAAAAAAGTGGAGTTTAGGCCCAGATTGAATTTATTATCTTTTTTAGGAGTCTCTTCCCTAATAGAGATATTTAGTATAAAGATTCCCAGTTGCAGATAGTCGATAGCTGGAACTGGAGTTCAAAGATAGCACAGCTCCACAAACAGAAAGTACAACAAACCCCTCCTTTATCCTCCTTTTCCAGTACAGAGAGACTTAAAAGTGTATATAATTAATGTTTATTTCTGGCTCCTTTCTCAGCTTCCACAACTGGAAAAAAAATGCACAAGTTAAAAGGAAAGGTTGTTATCTCCAAAAGTGGTTTTAGGGACTTAACAACACTTTGCAGCATCTAATTAAATTCTTAGAAGCTATTAAATATTTTAAGTACTTTTCCATCAGTAATCAACAGGAATTAGATACCTTATAAGTCCCTTTTTAATGTAAAAAGATGCCTTTCTTTAGGTGCCTAAAGACTTCTTAAAATCTACTTTTTCTTAAGTCTAGGGTTTCAGGTCAGGCAGAAAGAAAATGTAAGCTAAGTGACTGAAATTGCAGATCACCTACAGACTGACAAGCCATGAAAAATTAAGATCCTTTCAGGAGTCTCCAGCATTCACTGTGGTGAGAACATTAAACTGCATTTCAGCATAAGCAAAGAAAATACCATCTATGGGAAAAGCTACCTGTGAAAATGCAGGGACTCTGTAGGAAAACCAGAGGAGTCCCCAAGATAATGGCACTGATGGAGACATCAAGGCACTGAGCTGATAGGGCATGAAGAGAGACAGGAACTGGCTGAGATGGGCTCAAATTACCATGGAAAATTGGGGTAAAGGGGCATTCCCAGACACTGAGGAAGTCAGATTTGAATTGTCACTGGAGATGTCAGGGCAGAGAATTATGACTAGGTACAGAGTGGTTTTTCTCAAAGGATATCATAACCTCTTACAAACATTTAATTAAATTGTTAATTACTTCGCAGTCTTATTGCATAAGCAGCAGTGTAACTACGGGTGGCTCAAATGAGGAATCAGAAGTGTCCTGAATGCTGTACCTGTTCAGATTTGCTTTGAATCTTCACTGAGTTCTACTTGGTTGGTAAATGAGTGATGATCAGGTTTTTCATGACTGGATATTGATGGAAAAGGAAAGGTAGTACGCCCAGGTGTTCTGCTGTTTAAATCCTAAGTAGACTGTATTGCCTCTTTTATTCTAAAGTTTGACCTAGTAAAAAGTCATTCTGACTTTTTAGAAGGCTTAAGATCCTAACTCCCTCTGGCAATTTTAAAAATACCACCTTCCATTTATAATCTCCAATGAGAGAAGGTTTAATATTACTATATAATTGTTTGGGGAATTTGTTCTCCATGCAAGTGAGAAATTCTTTGTGTATGTATGACCTACATGGTGAAAAAAACCCCCATTATTAGTATGTCAACCTTTTGTTTTTTTGAGAAAAGATTGCATCAGCAAATAAATCCACATTATCCTAGTAAATATTTTTAAAGAGGATGCAAAACCAGATCAGAGCACAAAAGTAGCTTTGCTAACAGCTTCTACTGAGATTAAATATATATAAAAATATATATATATCTCCCAAGACAAAATACACAGCTTCATATAATCTGCTAAAGAGAAAAGTAAATATTTTGCAACCACAAATGAATTCAAAGCATAACATTGTGGTGAGACTTAAGAGGAGTTAACAGACCAAAATGTCTCATTATTCCACAAATTATAGCAGCATGAAAAAACACTCCTTTAGTTTCAGGATACTTAGGTCTGTTTCATGAAATAAAAACATGTGATTAAGACAAAGCAGCGTTTCAGGCGCAACTCCGGACGCTGGCTGAGCTCGGTGTGATCGGTGCAGCCTGAGTGACACCAAGCCCACACTGCAGGCATGAGAAATGTGCTTCTGCCACAGAAATGGGCTGGCACACGGACACAGCTTTGGGCACAGCATTTTCTTAAGCCCACACCCAGGGCTTTCTCAGGCAAGGTGATACTGTGCATGCTTTAGGTTCCTTTCACTAATGCTATGGATTAAAGTATTAAAGGTAAAAATGCAACTGGTGGCCTTGACCTGGTTTGTAGTGGGCGCCGGCAGCCAAGTTCTGCCCTCAGTCACACCCTGTAGCTCCCCTGAAGTCTGTGGTGGTGCCAAGTGTAACTGAGGGAAGAATTCAGCTGTTCAAATATGTCCATGGTTACCAAGCCAACTGGCAGCAATTGCCAGGGAATAATAGGAGTGTTGAGGGCAAGAACCGAGGAGCCTTTGCGGGGCGGTCTGGAGATCTGCACAGTGCTTGTACAGACTGTCTGCCCTCCTGAAGGCAAAGCTATTAGTTTTTCCTACTTGCTCTAATGTACTGCAGACAAAAAGGGTCTTTCACTGGTGAATGCTGATAAATGAAATGCTCACCAGCTGGGGCTCCTGCACCTCTCCACACATTGTAGCAGCAGCCTTTTGTTTGTGCCAGACCTAATCTTGAAGTTTCATGGGGCAGAGGGCAGATTTGAAAACACTTCAGATTCTAACACAGTAAACTATTATTGTTATTAATGAAGTAGAGCTGAATACCTTCCAGGCTACTTATAATACAGAAAAACTCATCTTTTTGCAGCACAGTTAGTAGTTATTCATTGCTTCCTATTACTGAAATTGGTAATAGGTTTTCTGGCTCATACACTGAGACTCCATCTGAGTGAACAAAAGATGGCTTTTCATTTACCAGATGAGTAATCAAGATCTGGAGTATCTGTCTGTACTCATATTGGAAGAAATGAACTTAAACTCTGGTATCTTTAGGTGTAGTGTGTAGTAATGCACCCCCAACTTAACGGGTATTCTCATATTAGGGAAGGGTTTGAGTTACACCCTTGATCTTATAAAGCAAAGAACCAGAAACTTCAATGTTTATTTCATTATAATTGGCCTGGTTCCAACACAAAGGTACCTGTTGGACAGTTTGAGCTGCACCTCAAGAACTGTAGCTATTTCTATTGGGCAGCATGCCAAAACACCCTCCTCCATCGTTCTATACTTAAAGCAGAGCACGGAGATTTTCAGCGCATTTTCGGGGTGTGATAGCAAGTATAACGATTCTCCCTGCACTTTGCATGGCTTATACCACATTTGTTTTGTATCGTTTCTTGTTTTCATCTTAATTAAAACCTTTTGCTTTTCAAACACCTCAGATCGTGCCATCTCGCTATTTTTATGAGCCATTTCTGAGGCTGCGGGCATCCCTAAGGTGGTGACACCTTCACGGAGCTAATAACATTCTGCAGATTCTGTCAGTAGTGCCTTTGGAGATCAGGGATGCCCCTGACCAGCTCGTACTCCATGGGTTGTGTGTGCCCTTTGTGAAGTCCTACAGCTGTATATTTTCAGTGGAGAAAAACTTCTTGACACTGAATAGCCTTGATTTCTGATATTAAAATGGAAACCAAAACATTAATCTTTCTATGGGACAAGTAGATTCTTTGAGCTCCTGCTCATATAGCTGTATACTGTTTGAAAACTGTAAACTCCACCAGGACAGATTAAAATCCCCTGGCAGCCATTTCTGTTCAGTTTCACAATAAAGATGTAATGAAAAATCAGTTGGACTGCTTTGATTGACAATAATTTTGTTTTGAAAAGGTCTTTAGATGGGCAAATTATTTAAAAGAATTGGATGGAATTTCTAACCTGGAAAAGGTTAGAATTAATTAATCAGACTTGCAGCTGAAATAAGTCGTTCTCGGTCTGTTTAAAATGATAGAAGTGTTTAATTTGTACCAGTTCACTCTTTCCCATCCCTTGCATTACAAATGCATTGTCATTTGAAAAGGTCTTAAATACAGTAAAATTAACACACCATGAAGCACCTTTGTTTTGGGAGTTGTGTAACTAAGAAGTCCATAATCACTGTAATAATTTCTTTAATGCTAAGCATGTAGATCCGTCCATTTTCTCTGGGGCAGGTTCAAGTTAACTGTTCCCTGCAGGAAGAGATTTCTTCCACCTCCAGTAGTTTATTGCAATATCTGCAGTTTCTGACAATTACTGCAGTTATATAGAAAGAATTTGCACTTCTATGGTATTGTGCAATCTAAAACACATCAAAGGAACACTTCATGCGCAATATACAAAGATCAAACTCATACTTCCAGTAATTTCTGGAAGAAAACAAACATTTTTCTACAAGGAACTATAGAATTCAGTAAAAAATTGAAGTAAAAAATTATTCAGTAATCCAGATCTGGAGGGGATGTGAAGTAGGAAGAACGTTAACTGCTTAAGCAAGGATTTGCCCATTTGATTCATAAATAAATTTTGCTCATCTAAAGCATGTTCTTTCCAGTGATCCAGAGCTACAAATGCTTCAGAAGGGAAAGATTGAGACATGCAATGTCTCAAACTGGGCCTCAGTGTTTCCTAGGCAGCCTTTGGACAGCATGGTGAAATACAATACCCAAAGGTGGGAGGGCAGAGACACAAAGTACTCAGCTGTAAAATGAGCCTATTCTAATTATGCTGAAAGATCCTGTGTCTTCAAACAGATGAATGTCATTTACTGAATCACTCCTCCTTGAAGAATCTGCTTTCTAATTATATTTTATCTGGAGGAAGATCCATCTTCAACTGCTTATTTCTATTTTCATTGAAAAAGAGAATTATCTTTCAAGAAAAAAGAAGAGTGGAAATTAAAACTGCCTTTACAATTCCTGTTTTTTTTTTTTTTCAAGAAGAGAGGATTGAAGGAAAATACTATATTTAAAAGAAAGGAAACAGTCCATTCCTTCCTCATTGTCCTGTTAAAAATGGAGAAGGGCAGTCAAAAGGAATACTCTCTGTTTTTAGAGCTGTGTTAAAGCATAATACTCTCCACATTACTGCATGAGGAGGACCAGCCTCAGATGGCTGACATAGTCAGAATTACATAGGAGTCAGAGCAGGTATTTGAGATTTACAACAGCCTTAAGATTGTCTCAAAGGCCATAATGTTGGGGTGTTAGTCTGTTTGGTTTTATTGTTTTGTTCTGTGGGGATTTAGCTGTTTCAATACTCATCAGGATTATATTTTACAATCTCAGTGCTGTGCAGTCCAGTTTCATGACTCACAGCATCTGTTACTGCATAGTGGCCAAGGGTCCACAGAAATTATTAAAATTGACCAGGGATGGAGAGAGGGAGCATCCCCTTTTTGTCTGGTGCTGAATGCCACAGAGAAATGAAATAATATAAAGTCCAAGTCACTCACAAAGGTGGGGTGGGGGGCTATGAGGAAGCAACATTGTTAAGCGTAAAAAAGCCAAACAAACCTTTACTTTATACCCAGCACAGATTCTAAGAACAAATAAACAGCTTTTCTGTGACCACTGAATATGTCATCATTTCATCCTCACTTTGTAGACTTGGCTGAGAAACAACTTGAAAGTGAATACTGCCACACTCCCACTGTAACAGAAGCTGCATCCATATGATCTGTGCACAGAAAACACTTTGCCCACATCTCTTCTGCCTCCTGACAACCCTTAGAAGCCTTTGTACTTACAGAATGGACATGGGACAATGTGAGGCTGGAGATAGAAAGCATTTTGTGGGATATAGTGCACCAGTTCACCTCCAGCAGTCTCTCTGGGGAGGAGAATATCAAAGGCCCAGAGAAGAGTCAGAATGATCTGAAGAACATTTTGGAAGACAGACAAAAACATGATCTATCAATATAGCCTTCTAAGCATTGTCCTGAAATTTTAATGGTATTTGATTGTATCTTTCTTTTAAATCTGAATTTTAAATATATAATCATCATCCTAAAGTGGCTTAGGATTTTGTAAACAGATATTATTAGATATGGTTTTAAAGGCTGATTTAAAAGAGCGTTTTCCATCAATGAAAGCATGAACATGGGATATTTTAATGGAAAAAAAAAAGTTATTTTCTGTAGAATCACTGATGAGAAATTCAGAAGAATAAATGTTCCAGAGAATGGACACTCAGATTGTAATAATAAGTTCTAATATAATAGAACTGCTGAAGTATAGCAGACAGTGTAGTGCACTAACCCTGGCACAGCACAGCCATGGCAATGAGCCTGCTCTGCAAGAACAATAAAGCAGAAGCAGCAATCAG
Source organism: Brachypodius melanocephalos (assembly GCA_013398615.1). NCBI lineage: Eukaryota > Metazoa > Chordata > Aves > Passeriformes > Pycnonotidae > Brachypodius > Brachypodius melanocephalos. Next base: position 1,240,534 of record VZSR01001033.1, on the reverse strand, counting down.
CTTCCTTCCCATGCAAAGTGTCCTTCTTGGCAGATACAGCTCAGGAAATATTTTAAACACACAGACTGCTCATGAATGTTCTCATCTGCCTGGAGAGAAATTCATTACATCATACATAACATATACATACACTCTGGGATGTGGAGGATTCTCTTCAAAGTACACTATTTATTCCAGTATTTAGCTGATTAGGAGGGAAAAGACAGAACATTTTTGACAAATGTCAGTAATTTTTTGATTGTTGGATTTACTTACAGTGATGGCGAGTTTACTGAGCTCCTGCTGGAATTTTTCTACAAAGAACACCTTGATATGCTTCATTCATCTGGAACATGTGAAATGAATCACAAGGAATGGATTGAATTTTCAAGAGAAAAAGAAAATAATAAAACGCCCACCATAAAAACTAATTCTCTATAAATAATCTCAATCAGGAAAACCTTTACCCCTGAGACAACCCAAGGCTGCTTTTTTAGTAGCTCTTTCCCTTGTGACAAGAGCAAACTTTCCCATGCCACAAATCATTCCTGTCCATCATTTTGATACAATCTGAAGGAAAATCATCCCACTGTCACAACGTGTCTCAGTTTTTTCAGGCTCAGAGAGGGAAGTATTTGCATGTTTGGTTGGTAAGAATTACTGAGCTTGCAATCAACAATTATGATCTTTGTGACCCGTTTTTACACTTTAGACCAACAATTTCATTTTTGTATTAAAGTCCTTGCTTAATTGATTTCTCAAACTGAATCCATTTCTGGTTGTGTTCTTCTTCTGGATCAGCTTCTGCAGTTACCCTTGTGTTGCTGAGTTTATATGACATCAGTTACTATAGAAGAAAGATGTTGGTCTTTCCAAAGAGGACATACAGTGAATCAGTAGAGTAGTGCTGCTTATTCAGGAATTGAATATTTGTTTTCTGTTTCCTTGATGGAATGGCCTTAGCTTTGTGAATTAGTCTGACTCAATCTTTTCTAGAAGCTGATTTTAACTAAGTCTGATTTGTGAAGGGGGCTGTTTCCTACATGCTTCAGCAGCCTCCCTTCTGAGATCACACCTCTCATTAAGGTCACAGAACAAAAAAAACCCTTCGCATCCTTCATTAAAAGCTCCCTAAATGTCACCCAGTTTCTTATTCCATTGCTATGGTTGCAACAACAGGAAAATGTTTGACTTGAAAGCAATATTCTTGTACTAATGCTTATCAAGCCCGTTTTGATAGCAGCTTAGAAAAAAAAGGTTTTCTTCAGTGGGAAATAACCCCATTTGCTATTGCTTTGGCCTTAGGTACATTGCAAATAACAGAAGCAGCTAATGGCCAGGTTTTCAGGTGCTCTTTTCAGTCTTTGGTAGCTTGAGGGAAGATGAATTCTTTGCCAAGCCAGGAGATTGGTATGCCTGGTTTGAGTTATTGACTGAATGGGTCTGCACTGCACAAGGAATTCCAGTAATAAAAAGCTCATTCCCAGCCGCTGTTATTGGTCATCCAGGTCTGGCAGGTGTTGGGAGACAGGAACTGACACTGACGCTGGAAAATGTTGTATCAGAAGAGCCTGAATGATGATTTGAATATACACAGAGATGGGAGAGGGACCAGAAAGGGGAGGGAGCAGCCAAGCTTGCAGGCCTTTGCTCAAGAAGATCATTTATAGGTACATCACTGCAATATCCTATGATGATAACACAGAGGTAAATGATTAGTTCCTGCAGTCATTGCAGCAGTGAGGATGACTTGCAGGCTGAACAGTAAATCCAAGACAGGATTGATTCTGGGCTCTTTTTACACACAACGGTGCAAAATGACAGCCTTCCACTGGTTCTGTTGTTTTATAAAGGTCATAAAATGTTAGCCCAATACAGGGCAAAAGGAAATGAAGATTTGATCTGTAATCTGCTTCTTGTAACACCAGAGGGCTGTTGCAGATCTCACCAGCACTCCTGTTTGGCATTTTTATTAAATTCAAGAAACAAATGTTACAAATTTGACTTGGATTTTACCATTTTAGCATTCTATTTGCTATAGGGTGAAGTTGGCCCAAAGCGTACTTGGCAAGATCTTATTGTAGGGTTCTTGCATGTTGCAAGGTAGGAGTGTTTAAAAATAGAAATATATTTGCTTTGAACTATGACAATGTGTTGCTTTCCTCTGTGTTCTCCTAGAAATAACTGTGAAGTACTATTCCTACTCTAGTTCCAAGCTATGTAATTCAATTAACTGGAAAAAATGACAAAATATATTACTTTTGGTGTGCTTTCACCAAACAGAGAAATGAAGACATCTACCTAAATTATATAAAACGGATTATACTAAGACATTGTCACAAAGTTTTACAATATCACATTTTGGTATGATACAGAATTTATCAAACTACTTCATGTCAATGGGACAAACTATGAAGTAAGTATTCAGTTGCTTCAGTAAAAAGGAAAGGATCAATAAGAACTCATAGGTTTGATCCAAAATAAAGACATGAGAGAAAATTTTATTTGTTTCATTTTTATTTTGAGTAGTGTTTGAAAACAAAAACAAAAAAAAAATTTTGAATCCTTAAAAATTTTTATTTTTTAATTAAAATTTATAATTTTGCCTTCAGGGCTTAGTCAGATGACTACTGAAGTAAAAAGAGAACACTTAAAGATTTCAGTGGATGTTGAATGATGTTCATGCTGCTTACATTCAGTTTATCAGCTTGCTATAGAATATACTTTAAAAAAAGAACACTGTAGCTGAGGGAGTTTTCCCAATACTGTCCAAATTGAGTGAATAATTATCCTAACCTTTCCAGTTCCTGAGCAGCATCTCTATATGGAAGAAAAGTAATGGGTTTTAAATGAGAAAAATGCAGAAGAGAATTTTTCATGAATCTCCTCCTGCTGATATTTTAACTCTACACTGTTCATGCCAGTTATGAGCCATGCTTGAAGTTCTCTTTACACATTTTGAAGTACTGGCCCAAAATTCAAACCAAAGCTCTTGTGGACTCTCATAAGTTTTTGATCAAGTTTTGAACTATTTCAGCATGAATATTTTTCTTTAATTTCAACTTTCCTCCTACTGCAGCAGTAACAATTACAGCCATCAATAAACATAAGATACTCAGTGCTGACAGTCAAAGTTATTTTAGTCACATCCTACCTAACTGTACTCAGAGTCCATGCAGTTCCAATGTGTTTTGCCTTTGGCAGCCCTTTTTTTGTGGTTCAGAATCATTTCCCACCAAGTGTTTTATCAGCATCCAGAAGCTGGTCTCATAAAGCAAAACTTTAATTACAAATCTTTTCACTATGAGTCGAGGGACTAAATATTGACCAAGAAATTGCCTTAGTCTTGAACGTTGACAAATTTTTCTCATATGATCGCAGGAAACCTTGATGGGAAACCATCTGTAAGCCACCTGAGAGTTCTGGGGGTGTTATTTAATAGAGAGAAAGACAACCCTACCCTGCCTGAGGATTATTGGCTCATTGAACAACCCCTCTCCTCTGATGTCTCCCTTTCTTAGCAGAGTATCTTCCATGCCTCTTGCCTGATTTTGGAGTTTTTCATTGTTGCAGTGTTATTTTACTCCACATAAGCAGCAAACAGATGACAGGGCCTGATCAAAAGTCATCACGTCATTCCACAGAATCCTAAAATACAGAGAGCAGCAGACAGGAAATGTAATCTTTTAATGCTTACCCGTGTTGTAACACAATTCTGCGTTCGGCCGGTGCTGGCTCTGGCACGCAGCACTAGAGGGCAGTGCCATATTGCACTTCCAGGGAAACCATCCCCTCCGGACACTGCTGATCGGCCTGGGAAATGGAAACTTTACTGCAAAATACAGCCACATTTCTTCTCTGAGCTTCTTCTTCTCGGTCACCAGTCTGAAGCTGATCTGAGATGCCCACCCACCCCATTTCTCAGGCTGCACACAGCCCCCTCCCCAGCACGGGCCACCTAATTAAGCTCTTTTTGTCTGCCAAGAAAACTGTAGATATTGTTAGTTTAGACACCAGCAAAATCAAAATGCCTGTCACATTTAGACAATTCGGCCATCATGAAATTGCACTGAATATAAGATAAATGTAAATGATGTCAAGGACAGTGTACAAAAATGTAGTTTCAGTTGGTCTTACACTGGGGGCTTTTCCTTGTGTGTGGATTGAGGTAACTGTACAAGAACTGTTCTTGTTGTCCAAAACAGATGTGGAACAGTCTGTGAACTGTTAAACACTTGCCTGGTTTCCCTGCAGAAGCTCCTGCTGGTAAAGTGCTGATATTGAGATGATAGATGGAAGATGGAGCTATGATTTCAGGAATATCCAAGCCATCTTATCAAAGAGAAAGTTTCATCCCTTGCTTTCCCAAAACACCTCTTGATTGTGGACTGAGCAGGCTTCTTTGCTGAGGCAAAGTTTTGACTAATAAAGGTTTGTGTGAGTGAACTTGGATGGTCTTGAGTGACCTTTAACCCCAAGGAGCACTGTAGAGTTGACTGTATGCTGTTTATTTCACGAGAAAGTCAAAGTGTCTCGCGTGGTTTTGTAGTGGCTGATTCAGAAAACTTGAGTTTCACTTCTTTTTCTGCCTTTGGCTGAGTGAGGCACTTTTTTGCCTTTAATGTGTAAATCATGCACATTTTGATGAAAGCACATCAAGATAAGCTAATGAAAGCAAGTTTTCATTGCAATTACTACTGACTACTCTCTCATTTCATTTCAGCCATAATGAGGATTCTCTCTTCTTCTTTGCACTTCATTACTCCGCACTCCTTCAAGCAGAACCAACATTTTATCAACAGAACCAGTAAGCCCCTACAATTTTTTTCCCTCTAACTTTTCACAGATAGGGTCCTCACAGCATAAATCTCCTCAGAGGCAAACCTTTATATGCTGTTGCCATGAGCTGTGTGGTGACATATAATGTTATGTTTATATATATTAGAGTGAGAGACCTTGTTCTCCTCAAATGAAGGCATTAATGCCAGAATCCATCTTTTGAGCCAAAGTTATTGATGGATGAGAAAAGGTTTCAGTGTGAGATATTGGTGATGCTATACCTTGGTAAGTCTCAGTAAGAAACAGCAAACTGTCAGAAACTTCAGTGAAAGGTATTTTGGATTATGCTTCTTCCTTGAAATGATCAATCTTCTGCACAGTGATTAGACCCATATGAAAGATGTTGTAAAAAGGAGCACACAAACATTAAGTTACCCTTTAGAGGGACATAGCAAAGTACTAATAGAATTGAGTGAATAATCCCATCCAGCCCTGCAGAATCTAAAGTCTGGATTTCCAACCCTAAATGGGATTAGCAAAATTTCCAAGCTTTTAATCCATCTAGTTCTATTCTTTTAAAAATTTGCCTGTAAAAGTACAGACACTTTGAAAGATTTATGTCATTAAATGTCCACAGCCTAAGCAGATTTGGGTTGGGCCTTAATTTTAATAAAACACTTCTAATTTAAAAACCTTAGATCACAATTAATTACATGCAAATTAGATGTACTTTAAAATCTGCCTTTACAAAAGAAACTAGAGGGTAGCCAATTGTAGATATAATGTTTGGGATTTTGAATTTTCTTAATTTGTGTTAGAATGGGCCTCTCTAAAACTGTGTAATTTTTGAATTTGGGGAGGAGCAGAAGGAATATTTTACATTTATCTAGGCAGTTTTGACTAATAATCCAAAAGATGTTACCAGGTAGATGTTTAAAAGACAAAGCAGCATTTTCATCCAGTTTTTATTAGTAGTAAACAAAAACATAGAACTGAGTGCTTCCCTGTTCTCATGGTGACCAGGAAAAAATCAGAAGATAAAAAAAATTACTTTTTTTTTGTTGCACTGGAAGTGAACAGGAACTGAAAAAGCCTGGGCAGATGAAAGCCAAAGCAAAGCTCCCACTGTCTTAGTGCAGGACTTCACCCTGTGCAGGCAGTTGCAGACTGTAATCAATATATCTAAGAACAAGGTTGGCAGTTCATCATTTTGCTGAGTTTCATTATTTTGGGGAGACTTAAAACTTCCAGCTGCCAGGTCTCAGGGTGCACTTGGTTTTCAAGCGTTTTTGAAGTCCTCACAGCTAGAGGGCCAGTAAACAAATATTCAAAGATGCCCATGACCACATGGGAAGTGTTTTGTATATGCACATATGTGTTGGAGTAAGAAGGGGTTTAATGAGATTTTAATGGTATTGCATTGAGGTTTCTGATTCAATTCACTGAGACAGACAAACTGCAGGGTAAAAATTAAGTAAAATATTTGCACCAGAATTTACTTCTGGGGATGATTCTCATTTAAATCTGAGTGAGAGGTCCTTCCTAGGAACTGATAGTCCCAACTCAGTCTGCCCCAGTGTTTTCTTCAGTGATGGCCAGATCCTACACTTTTTTCATATACAAAAGTGTTAGAGATGTACTTTAGTCTCTGAATAGCATAAATTAGGAAGACACTTGGCTTTTTTACAGCTAAATAGAATTTGTTTTTTCAATTTTTTTCCAGTGTTTTTCCAAAGCTACATGAAACATCAGCAAAGCATCAGGAAAAAGGAAGCCAAATGCTGATGTGACTTCTCAGATAAAAAGAGATACTGTGTCTACATTGCTCCTGTTGTCCCTGCACAGACCAGTGAGCACTGTGTGCCCGGTGGTGCCCTTGTTTGTCACATGGCACCTCTGGCCCTTTGCAAATGCTTTGATATTCCTTCCTGGCTCTCCTGTGTTTGGGTACCCAGCTTCCTGTAGTCTTTCCTCACTGCTAAGCTCTATTTACTGCCCTTTTCCAGGTGCTGCTTTGCCCTCAGTTACTTCCCATGCATGCCTTTCTGTGCCGAGGTATTTTTGCTTTCCTTCCCCTGTGCCACATTCCAGAGTCAGTGATCCTGCTGCCAGCTGACTCACCAGGCTGCCGGATGCAAGGTCATGCAGTAAGACAACGAGGCTGCCAATTCAGAACATCACCCACTGGATCAGAACACAGCAGTTTTGTTTGTCAGCACCCTCAGATTATCACTATCTGCTGTCTGAAGTCCATTAAGTAATGATCATGTTCCCTGTGCAGACATGGTCATCACTCTGGGTAACTACTGAAACCAAATTTAGGACAATACTACACATATTTATTTCTATCCTGCAGTGCCCCTTTGCTTCCCAAACTGTGGTGTTCCAACTCATTCTGAGTTTACTCTCTTATGAGGCAGCATCCTCAACACTTTGAAGAGATGGATATTTGTGTACCTGGACTGTGCAGCCCTGTAAAGCCACTCTTCATCACGGGCAGAATCCATCCAGGGGAAAAGAGGCAGGATCCTTCTAAAGAATCCACTGAGAGGAGCAAAACCAGTGTTAAAACTCTTTAACATCCCCTGTGAGAGGGGGTGAGTCTCAAGTGCTGCCCATGCCACGCAGCTGTGAGAGGAGGAGGGGGTTATTTGCTTCTGCAGCTTTAATACTTTGCCTCTGTTTTATCCGGAGTATTAACTGCTCTGCACCAGTGGAAAATACTGACAGCAGTTGAAAAATGTTAAATTATTTCACTTAAGTAAAAATACTCTTTTCCTCATTTTTCAATGACAATTGGAGCATTGTGCCCATGTTTTGCCCAAACACAAAGATTTATTTTCCTTGCTGCTATACCTTTCTTAACATCTTTCTCTAGCTGCACTTTTAGTAATTAATAACTGAAAAGTGGGAGGAAAATGAGGTGAGAAAAGCTTAAATATTTTGTATTTGCATTTGAAACAAGCCCAATAACTATTTTTAATGTATGTTTTAAAACCAAGTGAAAAATTAGAACTTATTTGTTCATGTAGTCTATCATATTACAGATTTCCCCAATACTTGAAAAAAACTAGTTGCTGTTTGTGGGACAATGTAGGTGAGGCAAACAAAACCACAATTTTGCTTGATATATAGCAATTAACAGAGAGGAACCCAAAGTGAAAGGCTCAGTATTTGTCCTTTTAACCCACCCAGTGACATCAGAAATTCTACAGCATTTGCAATTTCCTCTGATATCCCCAGTAAAGCAGAGGAACTGTGTGGATGTTTCACTACCAAAAATAGACCTCACTGTCCAAACCTGCTGGGATTTCATTCCTTTGATCTCTGCTGGGAAATCACTGAAGGTGTTTTACTGAAACTCCCATTCTGAGGAGTTAAAAAGGAATCTTTTTTTTGTTTTCCTCCTTGTTTGCAGGTGTAAGCAACAAACTTACTCCAAACAAAATAATATTTGAGTTGGAATCTCTGTGCAAGACAAGGGTGGAGCAATGCAGATTTTTTTTTTTTTACCTTTCAAAATATCAGGAGAAAACAGGAGACAGCAAAAGTTGAAGCTATTTCACTTAGAATGCTCTAAGAACGTGATGTTTCCATTAGTACCACTGTGCTAAACTAACACAGTTTTGCAGCTTTACAAATCAGAAGACAGTTTCATTTCCTGGGACTCTGGCAAACATTTGTGTTCCTTCATTATTTAGCCCAGAAAGCCAAACCATGCAAATTGCATATTTCAAAAGATGTCTCTGCTAAATGAAAGAAAGAGACTAATGCCCCTGAAAAACTGCCCTGTGTTTAAATTGAACATTTTATTTAAAATATACTGAATATACTTTATTACATAATTTTAAACAAAACCATAGTCGGCTTTCAGAATGCTCTCGCCCTGCTTAACACTGCTTAACACTGAGTCCAGTGTTACTTAACATAAGTCCAGTTTTTATTCTTCCCCCTCATTTTTCTTAATTTCAACAGTTACAAATTCCAAAAGACATAATTCCTATTCCCACATAAATACAGATCCACAGATCCAAATACATATTTTGGGAAGGCAACCAAGAACCCATGCAAGATTTTTTATAATACATTAAAATGCACAAGCAGCAGCAGACACAAAAATAATAGATGGGCAGAAGATGATCCTTGAGAGTGATGTTTGTGCTCACTCCCTGGAGCAGGAAGCAGGGCCAGGCTGGTAGCTCAGTGGGTGACGATGTCAGAAGGTCAGATCACACACTAGGATTTGGGCTCATCCCAAATGTTGACACAGTATTGAAAGGGGAAGGGAAAGGGGAAGACATGTGACAGTAAAGGACATTGTATTCAGCAGTAAATGTCGATTGGAAACATCCATCATTGGGCTGGGAAAGTCCACTATGGGATCAACACAAAGATTTCTTCTTCTGTTGCTAAATATTGAATTGAGATGGTAATAAGCACCAGATCTGGAGAAGAAGAGTCTACTTACTAACAGTAAATATCTGTTAATATGAATTTAATTTAATGTGCTTGAATATATATTCCCATTTGACAAAAAGAGTCTCACCACGTATAAGGCTAAAATTTTGAGAGTGCTATTTGGCCTAGCATGCTGTCTTTAAAAATACTGCCTTGATAGTTAAGGTAAAACTACAGGATAATTGTGGAATGCTTAGATACTCTAAATCTGCATTTAATCTTCTCTTTTGATTACATCTCAACCTTGCCCAGTTGGCTCTTTCCCAGCTTTTAAACTTTCAGATATGATCTGCAGCTGCTGGATGCAACCGGAAATTGAGCAATAACCAATGGCACCAGTAACATTTCTGGAGTGTACAGCTCAGCTTCAGTTCATCTGCTCTTGCTGTCCTTTCCCAAACTTGGTCACCATGCTTACACTCATTACTACTATTGCTTATGTAATGCAATGCTTACTATGATATTGTTTCACTAATTAAGATTCAGAAAGTCTGCCTTCATTTATTTTAAATTTCCCAGATTTCTCACCAACTTCCTACCAATAATTTTAGTTAAAATAAGAAATTAAAGCAATAAAGCAGCCTACAATAAGCTTTTTGCCAAAAATGTCTATGTACGTGTTTCTAATACAGATCCTGATCATAGGTTTTCCGTACACTTGTGAATCTCATTGTATCTCAGTTGGTCTGTTAAATAACAGCATTTGGAAAGAAAATAATGCTGCCTTCTCAGAAGGATTCACACTGTAATCTCCTAGATTTATTAATATTGAAAATCTTGTAATATAATTCAGCTTGGAAGGGACATATGGGATAATCTCATCATCCAGTCAAACCCACAGACTAGAGCAGCACCAAATTTGAAGCTGGCTCTAATTTCAAGATCAGATAAATTGTTCAGGGCTTTGTTCACCTCAGTTTTGAGTATCTCCAAAACCAGAGATTTCAAAGTCTCTCAAAGCAACTTGTTTCATTGCTGATTATCATCACTGAGAAAAAAACTTTATTTTGGCATAAAACATGCGGGCCAGTATCTACTGGCCATTAAAAAAAAAAAAAAAAAAAAAAAAAAAAAAAAAAAAAAAAAAAAAAGATGAAGAGCAAAATACAAGTTCTCCAAACAAGTTATATTTTCATAACAAACTTACTGGCAAAGATATTGAGCGCACAGAATGACAAGTCTGAAAAAGAGAATGGGTTAAGCACAAAATTGTGAAACATACTTTATGCAAGGGAAGGACTTATATTATGTGATGCCTATAACTGCATTTGGTGAACTGGCAGGTACTTCTAGACCTGTCTTTCCTGAAAGACCTTAAAAGATCCTCAGATTATTTCTTTATTCTTTTCCTCTAATTTGTTTCAAGTGGATTTAAAAGTCATTTTTCTAAATGTCACTGTAATGAATTCAGTGGTAATGCTCTCAATTTCATGGTTCCTAGAACCACACCTTAAAGGTTATCAAGGGTCAGTTTATTCCCATGTTACAAGAAAAAGGCGAGTGGAAGGCAATGTACTCTTTCACATTCCCACCTCACACTCTGAGACAATAGGCTCTTCCAGTGTCACAGTAATTTCCTGCTGAAGGCATGTTCCTACTGTTTAATTTGAATAGTTGAACAGCATCATGAGCCTTTCACAGGGTAAATGGTTGGCCAGGAAATTTTGGCTTCTTGTGAGATCCACTCAAATGTACAAATTGATTATATGGCTTCCATGCTGAGAAAACATATTAACTTTAAAATGCGCAGCAGCAGCCTGGTCTCAATAAAAATAATATTTAAAATCCACTCTTAAACTATAACTCCAAGTTGCAGCTGAATATGAAATACCCATTTCCAGGCAATTACACACAATTTCTATCATGCTTTTGGAAGACAGGTATATGCACCAGGAATAATAAAAGGCAAATCCCCCATGGCTCTGAGTGACTGAAACAGGGAAAGACTTAAAACCTTCCAAGATATGCTCAGACAGAAATGCAGTGAGCCTTGTGACTTCACAGCAGGCTTCTGGTCACAGCATGTACAGCACAGGGGGAACCCTTGGCCCTATGTGTTGTAGAAGAACTGCTTCAATCCCAAACTTATCATTCTAGGAAGAGCATGATTGATTCTCATGGGTTTCTTCCATAGATGAAGAATAATAAGACAATTAAGCTTGGAGAAAAACCTGATTCTTACAGTCCATCGCAGAATCTCTTTTGCCTCCAGTGCTGAAACACTCAGAATATATATTAGAATTTGCAGGAAATCTAGAGAGTACAGATAAAGGCAAACTCACTTAAATCCTAGTATTACATGTGCTTGTGCTTCCACTGCAGGAACAGCTTTCAGTTTAACCTGTTTCACAGCTGGGATGCAGGAAATATTTCACAAGCTAAAATGAATATGTATTCATTCATGTATTTCAACATGATTATTACAGCTGGTTCCATCAGAACACTTATTCACAGGATGCAGTTCTTACTTTGGAAATGAAGGTTTCCAGTGGAGAGTTGTTCCCATTTAAAATATTCTTGTCTCACAGCAGGACTCCAGGATACATTTATCATTCAGATTCCAAATGAGAATAATTGTTTATGGTCAAGTTTTGAAAGGGGATACTGAGCTAACAGAAAGATGACATTCTCTTTATGTGTGCACAGGTAATCCTAATTAATATGTTCCTTGGCATAGAGAAGAATTAGTAGGATGCTTTAACACCAGTTTTATTTACCTTAATGATCAGGACTCCAAAGTCTGCAGTTGTAAACAAGAGTGGCACAAAAAAAAAAAAAAAATAAGAGCAAAACCAAATTTGCTGTAGAGATTTGTTTTTATTGCTCCTCAAAAAGCATTTATCTTTCATGCAGTCCATCTGGATTTGTAACAACTTTGCTCCTGCCATAAGCCTTCTATTTTTGTACAGAAGTTTTCAGCATCTTTTAACTGAGATGAGTGAAAAAAAAAGTTTTTTGTCTGAAAGTGTAGTAATTTGATCAGAGAACTACAGTGAGACAGTAAATTTGGTTATGAATTACCATCTCGATAGAGGAAGACAAATCTGTGCTCAGGGAGAAATCACTCTCAGCTAAGTGAAATTTAAGTATCATTAGATCCATTTTGAAAATGTTCTTTGTACATAAAAAGCTGATATAATGGGAAGAAAAACTGTTGCTGGGAAGATACATCATCTACTAGCATGGACTAGCATCAGAAGTCTATCCCCCTATCTTCCCACATTTTTTGTTCCACTAAATTATAAAAACAGATGATGACCTGCTTGAGAAGTGAAGCATCAACCAGATGTTTCCTGAGCAAAGACAACTTGTGTTTCCCTTTGCACATCATCTTCTAAGAGGCAGCACCAGTGACTGTGAATCTGACATCATTCTCTATGTTGACTTTGGGTTACTGAGAATCTTTCCCTTACTTTACCTTCCAACTCAAATACATTCGTTTTACAGAGAGATTGCATGGAAAGAATGGATTTGAACGGCTGGAACACATTGTGCAAGAATGGTTTATATCCATTTTGTTATAGCATCATTCCTTATGGAAACAGGGGATGGGGAACCAGTCATTCCAAACAAAGCACCACTTCTTTATGTGAAGAACATGCCAAAACATGTTTCAGTAAGAGCTGCTAAATTTAAAACAGAAGTTCTATATGAGACTAGATCCAGAACTTATTATGATTTATGCAAACCCTGATACTGCACTTTGGAGCAGATGACTGTTTGTTGACTGAAACTACAGCATTTTTCTAGTTATATTTGGCTGCTGGGAAAACTTCATTAGTCCCTGTTAATCTGTAGTATGATACCTACCAATCTGTTAATTGGGTGGAACAGAGAAGATGAGAGGCTCAGTCATCACCTAACAGAAATGTTCATTCTTTTTTTTTTTTTTTTATTTCAACAATCCTTTGCTTACAACAGATCACTATAAGAACTTACTGTGTACTCTGTTTTTAGGCAAGCTGGTGAAACAAAACCAACGTTGAAGTGCTACATTAACAAACAACATGGGGAAGGAGGTTTCATGTTTTATAACCCTGTGCACCAGATTCTAAATGCATGGTGACTAAACTTTTGCTGCAGGTAAATTCCTGCTCAAGCTATCCAGAAAGGCTTATAGGATACCTGTACAATTTATGAAAGATCAGTATTTAATCAGTCATTAATAATGCTCCAAAATGATTTAAGAATGTCTTCACATCCAAAGACTGAAAATACCAACTCTTACTAGTCATAGTCTTCCATTTAGATATGAAGATGACACAAAGCTGGAACTTTTCTTCCTGAGTAATACAAGATGGGTGTAGTAACCCAGACTTAAATTGAAGTGTCACTGCATATTTATGTTACTTTAAAAGCCCACGGGGAACTAAAGACAAGATCTGATGTTGCTTTCATCTCACATCATTGCTTAGTTGCTTGTAAACAGTGGAGAAGCTGGTTTTAGCATCTGCTTGAGAAAGTTGTGTACAGCACAAGAAGCTGCCTGTGCAACGTTTTCAGCATGGATATGTGAGCAAAGACTGTGTACCCTACACACTCAGTGCAGGGTCTGTAGGAAATCTGATTTTCAGCTGGACTGACAATGCAGCCATTCAGCCTCCTGAACTCTCAGCCTCAGTGTCTCAGCACACTGCACACACACGGATACTCTGTCTTGGTGACAAGTAACTAAGACAAAGTGAATTCATGATTATAAAATGCTTTCAGTCTTTCTCCTGCTTTCACTTCCTTAAAGACTAAACAAAATTATAGATTGTCTGGAGAAAAAGAATGAAAAAATATCCTCTTGCACATGATGCATCTCTGTGCACATACTCAGCTCACTAGGTACACATTGCTTGTAAACATTTCAACTCAAATTTTAAGGTAGGTTTACAATTACAGGTAAGTTTTGGATTATTGGGGCACAGAGGTCAGTTTTGTTCAAAAAGACCTGGAAATTAATTAGTTTGCATCATTGTTCCAGGAAGATTCATCCTCAGATAGTCCCCTTTTAAAGTTTTGTTGTATCATGTTGTGTAACACTGTAATATTCAATCCAGTGACAGTCTCCAAGCCAAAGACATTGAAAAATGTCTGAATTGCTGGCAGAACACAAGAATCCTGCTTAGTTCTAATCCAACTTATTCTTTCAAAATCCTTTAAAAATAAGGCAGCTCACGGTATCAGCCTGTCACTTGTGACCTGCCCAGCATGGTACTCTAAAACCTAGGAGACAGAACAAGAACACTACATGGACAAAATAATGATTTATTGGAAGCAAATATTTACACAAGGTATAAAGGCAATAATTTCAATTGTTTCTTTTTTAACAAGACAAAGCTACTCCATTACCAGACTTATTCAGAAACAGGATTAGATTTAGGAACAATGCAGAATATTTTAAATCCCTGAGAATTCTCTCATTCTTTTGTGCACTTCCTGCCCCACTCCCCATGCTAAAAAAGGTGCTGGAAATTTAATTTCCTGCTCAGTTAAGCTTTTAGTGCATCACTATCCATTCTTTGTATCAGTATGAAACTTAAAAATATAAGCAAGCCCAAGTTCCACATCAAGCTCATCCACATTCAGTGGCAGGCACCCAGTATAAAATTACTTCCAGTTTCAAGTTGATATCCAAGCTGCCTTATAGGTAAGGCTACTGACTCTGAAGATAAAACTTGTTCCCCTTAAATCAGACATGCAAGAAGTCACTTCCTCCTTTTTCTTCTAGCTGGACACAGCTAAGGGTTTTTACTTTTCGTACAGAAGTGTGGAGCTGTGAATGCAAAGCTTCAGGCTTGATCATTTTATATCTGGATGTAAGGGAGCTTAGCATCACAGGCTTCCAGTTCCTACTGCGTATTTCTAGTAATTTACCTCATCCCTCAGCATGTTTTAAGTTTATACCACACAGAGAATTTAAGAATGACAAACTCAGGTAGCAAAAGCATTTTCTCCTATGCAATGCAAGTTCCATTATTGAGTTTCAGGAGGAAGCCACCCTGCAAGGTAACAAAGGCAGATCCAGACGTAACATATTCAGACAATTTGCAGTCCAAGTTCAGACGCTTTCCTAGTAAGATTGTTGCCTCTTGTGCGAGGATATAACACATCCATCACAGAACTCCTCTAGAGTTCCTGACAACCAGCATAAGCAAAGCATGGGGAACAAGGCTAAACTTGAGCACTTTCAAAAGCTGCAGCTGATGTTGATGTTACCTTGCCAGTGGCCAGCTCTTCAGTTGGAGATGGAAAAAAAATCTAATAAAACTCAAGGCATAACTCAACTAAAATAAAATTCTTTCCAGTATTAGAGGTAGATTTTAGCCAGTGTAATGTCTAACACCTGCTCCTGTAAGAGCAGATCTAGGAATTAAACAATTAAGATCAATTTCAGCATCTATGTGCTCTTAGAATAATTAAGGCAAGCTTTTTGTATATCCTTCAAGAAAGCAGGCACACCACTCTGTAAAGAAAAAGGCAGACA
Organism: Brachypodius melanocephalos; assembly: GCA_013398615.1. Taxonomy (NCBI): domain Eukaryota; kingdom Metazoa; phylum Chordata; class Aves; order Passeriformes; family Pycnonotidae; genus Brachypodius; species Brachypodius melanocephalos. The sequence continues at coordinate 1,224,846 of VZSR01001033.1, read as the reverse complement.
AGTTATCCCTGTGTAATGAAATCAATAAAAACTATAAGCAAGATGAGAATTCCCATTATATAGATCAAGGCCTTCAAACAGATACAGTTCTAAGATCTAATATACAACTGTCTAAGGTACAAGTCTAAGATCTGCTACGCAGCATCCATCCATTCCTTGAATACTTTGGGAACAAACTGCATTACTGAAGTTTGCTCGTCTTGAGGCTATTCATATACACTCTGAAACACAGATTACTTGGGGTTTGCTGCAGAAATTTACCTGCCTGGTTGACAAACCAAAGGAAGTTGACAGGAATTAAAATAAGTAAATTAATTAAGATTATTGTCATGAGAGCATACAATAGCGAGACTAAATATGAGACTGTGTAAAAGCTAGGAAGGGTGATATATGTTTCAGAAAAAAAATCATTCTGCCCAACACACAGAAGATGGGTATGACTGCAGTGAATTTGTTGTTTGAAACAGATTAGCCAAAGATCATTGTCTGTGATTATTGATGCCTTTCCTTACCTTGGCAGCCCAGTTGACCAGTGAGGATGGAATCTTGCCACCAGGATTATCAAAATAGTACATATAAACTAGAGGGAAGAGAGAAGTTACCAGACTGAGACTCAGCTCTAACATACTGTGACAGAAGCTCTCAGTGTGCATGACTGGAGCACCAACTACAACAGTTCTACTCTAAATTCTGCACAAAAAATCAACTTGTCCTGAAGTGAAATGTGAAGTAAATACAGGCATTCCTGGTTAACCTCTGGGAAGCTGACAGAGCCACAACAGAAATTTAGATTATTGCAAACCATTTTTGGCACCCCGTCTTATAAAATAAGACTGTCTTTAGAAGACTAATCTCAGACAGGAGTCAAGCTCTCAGCAAACCCTTTAATCTGTCAAACACAATACTTGAATCATTGTTGAGTTAAGAAAATTGCAGCAGTCTCCCCAGCTGAACTTTCTGCCAGGAAAAGAAGTACAGACCGGTGGTGAGACGGGAGGGCAGAAAAAGTGGTCAGCAGACTATTCTTAACCACCCAGCCCAACTGCTAAATAAAAAGATTTTTCACAGTAGTGCACTACACTGGACATTTCCAAATTTAATTAACTTTAAAGTAATCCTTGGGTTAAGATTTCCAGTCCCCCTCTCTGTGTGTTTTGCTAATACATACATTCTTTGCCTACATGACTTGTCACATATCTTCTTGACCTCTTACCTTTACATCCAGCCTTGCCATCACTTTCAATTGCCAGGCTTTGTTTATAGCTTTTAACTCTGATAATACTGGGCTTTTCAGGGCACTGAGGAACAGTCACACTTTTTGCTAACACAACCCAGATCTTCCTCCCATCCACATCCATCTCCCGGCATTCCCGAATATAGACATACTGCATTGCAAGTTGAGGAGGCATGTCAAAACAATGTCAGTTTGAGGGATGAGGAGTTGACAAGTGAATTCCATCACAAACAGCAGCTCCTTCAAGTTATTTCTCATGTCCCTACAGGATTCAATCCTGCAGAGCAGTAATTCAGCTATGTGAGCTCTAGCTCTGTGTGGGAAGAGACACCCACACTCCTCTTCATGCCATATATACTCATGTGACATGAGGACTGCAAGATCTTAGATCAGTGCAGCACTGATGGAATCAGTTTATTGTTGGGATTCCTTGATGACCAAGTGGCAACAACTGTAAGAGGAACAAAAGCTTGAAAGGATACATCTCTGTTTGAGAGTGGAAAAGGGTACTTCACTTCCCAGTAGATTACTTTTTCACCATCATATGTTTCCTCATACAGTTCTACGGTTGAAAGAAGAAGACTGTTAGATATTTTTAATTTCTACTGCAACAGAAATATAGATGGCATCAAGAACTGCTCAGATTTCTGACATGAACATGCAACCGTAATGTCAAAATTGATATGTATTTAGAATTTTAGCAGTAAGAGACACTAAAAAGTTCTGCACCCGGTTGTTCAGGAATCAAATACACAAAAATAGGTGGCCTCTTTTTCCGTGGCTATTGGATTAACTGGGGAGAGGGGGGGAACAAACAAAAAACCCCCAATCAAACAAAAAAACCCAAAACAAAACCCAAAAACCCCAGAACATAAAAGCAGAACAATTCTGGGGGAAGCAGAGTTAAATTCCTTTTCCAAATGTTTGCTCATTCAAAGCCTTTCTGTCTCAAAGCTTTTTCCTCACCTGTGTATGTTCTGCACAATTCGAAGTCACAAGTACAATGTGCTTTTTCACAGGCATGTCATTACCCTTGTAAATTATACTGAGTTAACATGGAACTAGGATGAGTGCAGCTTTCTACAGAAAGACATCTTCATACAGAAAGACATCTGAAGACATCATGAGGGATTAATGAATTTTGGAAAAGCTGTCAAGAATTTCACAGCAGTATATACATGCAACAGCAAACTAGAATCTTGAGCAGTTTATGAGCCTTCATTACACCACCTTCAGTCTGCCTGGAAACTCGTATCAGAAGGCAGAAGAACATGAAAAAAAAGTAACCTAAGGATAGTGCCTATAACATGGCAGTGACTCAGTCAGAGAGTAGTCTGGCATGAAGGAGAAAAATTAGTTCTATTCAACCCACATAACTGAGTTTGAAAACCTATCTGCAGTTCATCACCTGCCACGATGAGGACAATGGACCTGACAAGCCATGGGGCTGAGCCAGGGTCAACTCCTGTTGACTCAGGGCCTGAAGAAGGGTGTGATCCAGAAAGGTGGGTCACTCTAACAGTCAGAGTGGTCTTCCTTTAGAGCAGACTTGTGCCTGAGGTGCTCTATATCCTCCAGAGGCAGATTTTTGAAAGTGAGGCCAGAATAAACTGATAATCTCATTGATAAGGCAAGAACAGTGCCCCCGATGGGAGATTCTTTCCCTATATAATAGATTCCAAACCAGGCTTCTGTTAGTATGCCCTGCAGATCAGCTGTCATCCACAGAAACAGCTTCTCTTCTTCTCCAGCTGGAGCACTACTGGATGCACCTGGTGTTGTAATAACCCACAACATTTATGTTTTCCACCAGAGGTCACTGGAGCATTGGGTTATTCACTTTACTTTCACTTCTAACCACAGATTTCCTTTTTCAAAGGCACCATGAAACTGTTTTAAACACCCCAGTAGAGGTGTCATTAGCTACCTCATACCTACACAACAGGTAAACCACATCCCACCTGCATTCACTTCAAAGCAGAATACAGTGCATTTTAATCAATAATCTGATTTCATTTAGCATCACTACAAGAGACCACAAGTCCATTCTATTCATAATAGGCATAGCAGCACTTACTGCTTCAACAGTCAGTTATTACTGTTAAATTGTTGGGAAGCCTGATCTCAGTCAGGAAGGTGCTGCAATCAGGAGCAGCAGGTTTCAGTACTGCAGCTGAATCCAACCATCCTGCATCATGCCACAGAAGCATGTGGTACCTCAGTCACTACAGTTTAGTCACAACTTCCCTGCTGAATTGGCAGCAGCAGCACAAACCAGGCCTCAGGATGCCCCTATCTCGTGGATATTCTGAAGCATTCAGGAGCAGTTGCCTTTTCAGCTAAAAAGGCAGCTACCTCTGCTCTGGTCAGGTTTTTATTTCAATGCCAGCCAGCAGTTCAGCAGAGAACTCTCCTTTGGACTGACACTTGCATGGCTGTAAGTGCACCAAGGAACACAAACAGCAACACCAAGAGCAAGAAGGCTCTCAGTGGAAGTTTTCTGGGGTTTCTCCCTAAATGTGCAAGAAAAAGCCCAGGCTGAACTGGGGTTACATTTAAAACACTGGCTAGCATTATTTCATCACATGTACCATCCTAAAAAATGGTTGGGCTTGTGTCAATTTTTAAGTAGGAAGGAAAGCATTACATTTATATTTATGCCCTTTAAGAGTTAATTTCTGTGAAATGCTGGACTTAAAGCACCAGCACAAATATAAATTAAGAGATGAACAAACCATGGTCAGCAAGGATATAAATGTCAGCTCTACAACATTATCTAGTTTTTAGCTTAAGGGTGTAGCTTCCCCCAGCAGCTTCCTTTCTTTTCTCTACGAAGGAATTAAAAAAAAAAAAAAAAAAGTGTTTCTTTAAGAAGCATTCATTTCTCCTAAATACACTTAAAGACTACTGAAGTAACTAAACAGAATATTTTTACATCTAGTACAATAATGCTGAGTCCCACTCTGGCTCTTTGTTTCATTAATGGCAAAATGGCATTTGCTACAAGAAAGCTACTGACCATTTTGACAATTAACACTTCTTAATGAAGACACTACTCCTTAAATTTGACCAAGACTAACATGAGTTAAATTTACGGGTCTCTGTATCAATACAGCCACTGGCATTATCAGAAATGATTCACAGTGGAGCTGTCCTAAACCTAACAAGCACAGCATTTAAAGTCTTTGGTTTTTAACACTGCTCTTTGTTCAGCAAAATACTTTGACCACTTTTCAGTTTTACTGGCCTGCTCTGACTTCAAGCACAGGCTTAAAAACAAAAGGCTCCCCTTTTTATCTTTAAAATAAATGGGTTACTGGATGTCTACATCAGCTGAACCCTTACCTTGTTACTGCTGACTTAAGATGCTTTAACACCATATGGATATTCAGGTTCAAAGCCCTTTTTCAAAGACAACATTAAATAAACTTAACTAAATTAGTTATTCCTTTCTCTGTAAAAGCCTGAAGTTACCATGTATTCTCTCAATACACCCATTCCTGACTGTAAATGGTGCCAAGAACAACCAATGCTTTCAGGAAAAGATATTCCATCATTCATCAACCTGGTGGAAGCCTGAGGAAAAATTTTCACAATGAGAACAATCAGCCTTTGAAATCATCTCCCCAAGAACAAATTTTAAGACTCAGCTGAACAGGGTGCTGGGCCATCCTGTCTTGACTGTGCTCTCACCAAGGAAGTTTGGACCAGATGATCCCAGAAGTCCCTTCCAACCTGCTATTCTATGATGCACTGCTCGACTGCCATATGCAAAGATGCACAAAAGGTACCACCTCCATTCCTCCCCAAGACATCTACTAAAATTTAACCTAAGCATTACAACTGGAAGTTACAAGGTGCTCCAGCATAACCAGTGATGCAATCAAATGCTTTAACCAACACGAAAAGAATTCATTTGAGAGGAAACATAAAAGCTGTTGAGACATTAGTGATTCCATATCAGTGTTGACTTGTATGTTTACAGAAAGCAACGTTATCCCAAAAGATATTTAAGTCTGACCCAAAATATTTGGAGGCAGTAAGTTCAAAATAACTTTGAGGAAAGTTTTAGTGAGAACAATCAATGTGGACTCCAGCTTGCTTTTACACTGCCTAGATGAGTTTACCTTTAACATATTGATCCCACTCTTTTCTGAAATCCAAGTCCATGTAGACATCTGCACACAATTTTGGGGGGACGTCACTCAGACCACCAAAGATTTTATATTCATAAAGTCCCGATTGCTGTGGAAACGGAAAGAGGAGGAAAAGTCACACAGGAAAGGGAGGTACTCTGCATCACGGAGAACAGCTGAAGGAAGTTAGGTGGGGCACAAACTACAAATATGCTCAAGAGCTGTGAAAGCAAGTGTTCAGAAAACAATGCAAGATTCAGTCTTTAACCTCTCAACTTTTTGATCTATACATCAAAGTTTAAATCCAGCCAGGCTGACGTGCCCTCCCTGCACAATGGCTGTTCCTTCCCTTACACCAGTATCCTTTTAGTTCATCAGGAATTCCAGAAGGAGCATATTTCTTCACAAATACAGTCCCCTTTTCATCTCCAGTGGTCAGTGTGGACTAAATCCCGTCCACACTGAGGTTTCCCAGAAGCATCAAATTCTTGTGGCAAGTTAGTTATGCTTATACATCAGGCTGGGATCCTTTAGAAAGAATGATTTACAACATCCATGCCTATATCTGCCTTGAATATTTATCAGCTGTTTTCTTTCAGAAAGGGGTGTGGTGCAGGATATCTCCTGTTTTAATGTTATTTTCAACATATGGTAATTCCGTCTGTGCCTATAGAGCAATGTTTGTACCATCATTAGTATAAGTTCAGGACTAAACTAAAACAATGAGAGTATTTCAAATATATAATGTAGAAATTAAATCCAAGCATTCCCAAAGAAAAGAAGGATTATACAACATTCTGTTAGTGATTAGATGGATTTTCTTCTTTTTCTCGCCTTCACTAATCAACTCTAGAAGATGAAGATTTGAAGTACCAGAAAACAGTAATGTGAGCAAGAAGCTTAAGCTATTCATCGTCACTGTAGCTTCACTGAAACCCCGATCACCAGCTTCAAACCTGAAATATTCAACACCTGTGTAACCCCATGCATTCATCTTCTTTGTAAGAGGCATCAACATTTTTATTCTCACAAGAAGAATAGCAATTTACAGTAAGAAAGTTAAAACAACTGAAATGTTTCAGTTTTTCTGAGGCCTGTCATCAGGAGAGTCAACCAGCTTGGCTGGAATACAGAACTGAGCAGGAAGGCCCAGATCTATTTCTGTAGCCTGAAGAGAAGGTGGAAAGATAAGGCAAAAAGAGAAGACAACAGGAAGAATAATTGCTGCTTTTAGCTTCCTCAAATCTGTTGCTACAGGGGAGTTGCAGTTCAGTAAGTGCTAAAAGCTAATTTTTCCAGTAACAACTTTAAACAATGTTAACCCTTCTTCTAAACTTCACTCATCTTCTTGTAGCAATGTGAAGCAACTGAAAGACAAAACAGGAGATTTATCTCCCAGGAGAATCAGAAGATTGGACTTGAAAAGGCCTCTTGCATCCTATGTAGTCTGTCCATCCAGCCTAAACTAGCGGCATCATACACTACATTAAAAAAAGACAGACACCGGTAAATTTTTTTTTTTTTTTTTGTTTCAAATACTGATTTTAGCTCCACAGTCCTTCTGTATAAAAGCACAAGAGGATAAGGAAGAGAAACCTGAGCTACTTTCCATCTCACCAGCTGCCATTCATACAATAGCAGCACAGCCACTGCAGTAAGCCAGGGTTTCCTTGGTCCTGTTTGTCTGGCTAAATCCACCTTCCAGCTTCCCAAAGCTCCTCTGCCTTCATTCACTGCATAATTCTTTTACAGGTCTGGGTTGAGCTCTTATCCTAAAGTCTCTACTTCACCCACTCCTGCAGGAACACCCCAGCACCCTGGACTCCACTAACACACTAATTCCTGCATGGATACCTGGCAGCCACCCCAACCTCGCCTGTGGTGTGTGCACCTACTGATAAGCTCGTCTTGCCATTGCCAGTCACCACATCCACACTGTAAACAGGGACAATTTATCACTGAAGAAAATTCCAGGGTCTATGAGGTGATTTAAAGGTGCTTTCCCCACCCCACTGTGCTTTTAGCACAGCCCTAGATACTTGCTTTTTTTTCTAACGTTATCATGTCTGAAATGATTTCTCAGAATACAAATACAAAATTGTCATGCAAAGAACAGCACGAAGTCCAGAAGGAGTTGAGAGGGAGCTATGATCACTCAGTTAAAAAAACAGGCTACTGATATATATATATATGGATTTAGAAGTCAGTTTTGAATAATAAATCTGTGTCAGAATGGAAACACTATCAATCACAAGCCAGTTCCTAAACTACTTAAGTTCTTTAAAGAAGTTAGTCCCCCCCAAAAGGGGAGAAGAAATCATGCCAATCCTTTCTGAACTACCTCCTGATTTTAGAGGGCGAACGGCAGAAAATCAGACTGAAAGGAGTTCTGGAGAGAGGCAGGAAAGGGGAAGGGCCCCTGGAGAGCAGGATGCTGTGACACGGGGCGGGGGGCTTGGGAGCAGATATTCAGGCACACGCTCCGCTCACCACAGACCCCTCCGAGGGGGCTCGGCAGGGTGGCACATCGAACACCCCTGGAATTCGCCATCCAGCTGCTCACTAGCTCGGTTCCCTGGCACGGTACGCGGGCGGGGGTCACTGCGGCCCAGCAGCTTTCCCATCAGCACTTAATGGCATTACCCGCAAAGCTGCTTTCTGCTTTCTGCTGGAGAAACCGAGCC
>VZSR01001033.1:1162882-1216692 GCA_013398615.1 Brachypodius melanocephalos | reverse complement strand
CATCCCCGGCGGCCCCTCCGGCGGCGGCCGGGCGGGCACAAGCCCCGGCCGGGCACAGCCCCGGTCCGGCCCGCCCCGCTCCGCCCCGCGGCCGGGGCCCGCCGCGCCTCGCCGAGCCTGCGGGGCCGGGGGAGCGGGCTCGGGGGGTCACAGCGGGTCCACGGGACATCCCTGCCCTGCAGGTGCGCTCCGTGCGCTCTCGGGTTAGGCAGGGTCTCGGTGGTGGTGCCTTTAAGTGTGTGTCACATTAGCCTGGTGCCAGGACGGGGACAGGTTCCGTGGGTGTGATGGTCAGGGCCTTCCCTTTGAGGTGTTCCCCAAGGACACACATGGAACACTCTGGGCACATGTATTTTTTTTGTGTATTTTTGTGTGTCTTCACATTTTGAAAGCACTTTTCCTTACGGCCTGTATATATGAGAGTATTATATAAAGAGCCCATAACTGCTGTACAGCTGCCTTGCAGGTGAGCGTGGCCCTGGCACACCCCACCACGGCCCGGCCAGCCTGGCAAAGAGCAGGGGCAGCAGGCTCTGCCCCATGGCAGACTGGGCTGCACTGGGTGTACTGGAGTGGACAGAATGGAAGGGGACAGAAAACTTTCACCGGGATGAGCTCCCAGGCAGGAGGAATCCACTGGCAGGAGACATCCATTGGCAGGGACACATTTAGCATCTTGCTCATGCTCTGCAGTGACAGCACCTATCACACTCAGCCAAAGAATTAAGGCCTGCAAAACAGCAGCTTCTTTCCTGAGAGTTGTAAATCTGTGTTCATTACAGCTTTATTCTGCTAATTCCTGTGAGATTTTCCTGCTGAACACTCTGTCTTTCATAGTAAAACAAGCAGCTCTGAGCATTGGGACGTCATCAAACCTACTGACTGGCAGCACTACCCAATGTGTTTGGTGGTAACCTCTGTGCAAGGCTGGAATAATGTAGTGTTTCTAACTTCCCTGCCAAGTGGCTGAGCTCTTTGACAAAGAGTTCACTTATGTCAGCTGTCCTTTCCAGTTCCAGTCAATTGCTTTGCAAGCAGAGCATGAGCATTTCTGGCTGACTGCTTTGGACATACAGGCTGACCCTCCTCCTCGCACAGTCTAGAAAACTTTTGGAAAGAGTATTTTGGCAGAAGGCAAGTAGTATGTGATTGCTGTTGGTAGGGAGACAGAAATCATGACGTGAGTCCTCTTGATTACAAGACAAACAGCTTGTTTTATTGTTTAAAACCTTCTTATATGGGAAGTTCAAAACTCCCAGCTTTAGGCACTGATTGGTCTGAGTCTTAGCCCTGCCCAGCTCCTTGACCAGTGCTGTATCTGTTCTCTGAACTGGCTATGATTCACTGAGGTCTCTGCACCAGCTCTCTTATTATTCACCTAGGAACTTCCAGAATGAGCCAGGTCAGCTGAACTGGACTTGCCATTACCAGATTTATTTTGTCTTAGCTAAAGGCTAGCTGTGACAAATCACCCTTTTCGGTTATAATTTTTAAAATGCAAAAGTGTTCTTTATAATCCTTCCTGTAGCTGCTTTGCAGATAGGACAGCAAAGACAGTATGAATTTAATTTGAATGAGGCTTTTTATTCAATTTGATAAACTCAGTTCCCTTAGCCAGTGATGTGTCCCATGTACCACTGGTGCTGCAGCATTCACATCAAGGAGCCCTTAGGCAAAATTCACTAATATCAGAATCTTTCAGGCTAGCATGTCACAGGTTGATTGCTTAGAAGTTACAACTTAACACAAGAAAACAGTAAACAATTCAACTTTAAACCATTTCAATTAAAACACACATCTCTGCCTCTGATGTCTCCCAAATGTTTGAGTCTTGGAGTTCAAGTAAGGTGGTGGGTGAATTGTCTTACTATTGACAATCTTCTGCTTCTGACAAGCTGTTGGCTTGCTAGGTTATGTTGTGAATCAGTTTAAAAGCATGAGAAAAACATGAGAACATGATAACACCAAAGATTATTGGAGGGGGGTGTACATCCACCCCCCTTCTCCCTTTTTCTTGTTTTAGCAACAAAAGATGTATTTTTGAACAAAATTAATAAGGTGAAACTTATAACTGCTTATATGCTTTGCTATTACTCAGGATCTGTTATTGCTGAAGGGCATCCTTTTCACAACGAGGACTTGAAGACTCTCTTCTAGACAAGGCCCCTCATGTTTATCTTAAAGGGAAAGGGGTTCAGCTTCTGTAAAGCCAAATCAGCTAGTCAAAGTGACTTGCTATCATTTTTAGCACAGAAACACCTGGGTTTGATAATTTTCCTGCCAGTCAAGGCCATAGTTTGGCCAGAACTAAGAACTAGACTGGGAGGGCTTGATGATACACCTCTCCCACCAGTTAAAGCTACAGCTTGGCCAGAGCTGAGACACAGACCATGGGTGGGCTTCCCCATCATATCTTCACAAGAAATCTTTTAGCAATAATTCACAAAATAGCTGGCTTTGTCATCTATCCTCAACTAAATAATGATATTATAAAGAACATAAAAATAACCATAACTATGCACATATATATAACTCTTTTGAAATAGCATTCATTCTTATCACAAATTAATTTAAAACCATAAATGAAACATTTCCTTGTCTACTGTATAAGTCAAATCATACTTTAAAGAAATGAGCATTTATTGAGCTATGTATAAAAGAAACCAATAAGCATTATTGAAATGAAATGTAAAATGTTGTTGCTAATCCTGCTGTCTGAAATACTTTTGAAATAAAGTTAGCAAGATGTCAAAGAAAACTCCACAAAGTAGTGAAAGGCATATGTGCTTTTCCATTATAACCCTGAGATTTCACTTCTTAAAAGTTGCAAAGTTTCTATACTGACAGGGTAGATTAAATCTATAACAAGGGGCAGTATCTCTGTAACACAGGGTAACTGTTTATAGAAGATCTATAACTGTGAAATATTAGTAATATGGTTGGAATAGAGGTATCACCTTTATTTCTTAACAAGAAAATATCTTTTAACACTCTAAGATGAGGAAGTCTAGGTGAATATTACCACAGATATTGTATGGCTATATTGCATGTATCAGTATGGGATTATCATGTGTACGTGTGGTGGTTTAGCAAAAAAGTGATTCTTCTGAGGAAGTTACAGCAAAACCAACCAGTGACTAGGCACTGCGTTCCCCTCACTTTTTCACCCACTGCTTCCTTGGAGGGTTTTTTGGCGGGCAGTGTCCACGGCATCTTTACTGCCATCTCTGCATCCTGCTCGGCTTTCAACCACCCCAGCAAGTTCAAAACAATTTTCCAGGGCTTTATAATGTTTAGTCCATGGTTCTCAGACCACGCCAGCAGGGCTAGCAATGCCTGCTGCATATAGTTTACACTCATTTAGGTAAAAGGAGAATCAATACCTTGACAATGAGGTTTTCTTCCAGTGACATCCATCTCATCATGTTTCCAGCAGGGGTTTTTTTCCTATTTTTTCAGCTTTTCACTTTCGTTCTTCTGGCTCTCATGCCACGTTTGTTTTTCAGCTTTCAGCTTTTCTGGCTCTCACGCTGCTGTATTTTTATACAGCCTGATGGGCTGTTCTGCCTCCCTTTGCTCTCTGGCAGGATGGCTGTCGTCCTCACACTGGGCACACCACGTATTATGCAACGGTCACTGGTAGGGAGACAGAAATCATGACTCGAGTCCTCTTGATTACGAGACAAACAGCTTGTTTTATTGTTCAAAACCTTCTTATATGGGAAGTTCAAAACTCCCAGCTTTAGGCACTGATTGGTCTGAGTCTTAGCCTTGCTCAGCTTCTTGACCAGTGATATGTTGGCTCTGGATTGACTGTGATTGTCTAAGGTCTTTGCACAAGCTCTCTTATTCACTTAGGGACTTTTAGAATGAGCCAGGTCAGCCAAACTGGACTTGCCATGCCCAGATTTATTTTGTCTTAGCTAAAGACTAGCTATGACAGGCAAGATTCTATCTCCCAAACTTCCTCCCAATATGTAATTTGACCTGTACCATAATAATACCATACCTGTACCATAATAACATTATTATAAAATAACGTCAGTAATGATAATAAATATCTGCTCATATCTTCCCTGCTCTCACCTGCCCACTGAGACTGCTAGGCAAACATTTCAGTTCTTTTATTTTTTCATAGTAATCTTATGTGTATTATTATTATTATTAATAATAATAATATTAATATTAATATTAATACAATAGGTATAAATATTTTGGCTTGTTTTTGTTCTTTCTTTAAACATTAATTAAAATGCCATGCTCTCAGTGAGCCCAGTTGGTTCTCCAAATATCAGGGCGATACATTTCTTATGGCTGATCCCTTATGAGTAATTTCTTGGCTAAGTTGCCTTGAGTGAGAGTGAAGCCGTGCTGCCCACCCAGCTCAGGAGCTGGTCTTTAAAAAGGAATATGAGGCAATGGCCTGGAGGTGAGACTAATTTAGTTTTTCTTGCAGAAATATTTCTTTTGCCAAACTTTTATCAGATTGCTGTCTCCCTTTTAAGTCCCATTTATGCTCTGAAATGGGGCTCAGTGTAACCGAAAGAGCTTGTAGCTCTTGTTTGCACAGAGGTGACTCTGATCCAGTGTGGAAAAGGAGGAACTGTGAGTCAAAAACTGATCTTTAACACGAAGCAAGGACACGTGCCTGTGAGAATACATGATCTCCTTGTTTGTGCAAAAGGACTGAAGTGATCACAGCTCAGTGTTGCCTATTATTTTAGGGTCAATGTTTTGCATTATATGGTTGTCTACATGGCATCAGTAAATTGGCTTCAGCTGCCTGACCACTCCCTCTTTTCCCAGTACTTTCATGGGAAAAGATATTTATCTCATGAGGCCACTCTAGGGACAAAAGCTTTCAAAAAAGGCATTACTATGTGACCCTTTTTCTTGGTAAATAAGGAGTGGTGATTACTAAGAAAGTACGAGCTGTTCTGAGAGTTTATTTTCTCTTTTCATGTATGTTTACGTAAGTGTTATTATTTATCACTTGTATTTCTGTGTATTGCCTTTAGCTTAGGGATAAAAGCTGAAGTTTGAACCCAAGTCCTTTAGAATCTTCACTGCTGGGTAGTGGCTGTAGGCTGAGATGAGTTCAGGACTGGTTTTCTGCTGCTCTGCCCCAACACTGTGGGACAGCAACTGCGCTGGGGCAGCTGGGTCTGGGAACATGAACCCAAAGGCAGCCTGGATACAGCAAAATCCAGTCCTACACATGGATCAAGGACCTAAATACCATCTGAATGAAAATAAAGGGTTACTATTCTGGGGTAATGAGGGGGAGTTTCAAAAGTGCCCATAACCTGATCTACATACTTAGTGGATCTAAGGCTTCAGGTTAGTTACCCTATAGTGTAGTAGTTAGGATACCTGGTTTTCAGCCAGGCTTTCTGGTATGGGAAGGTTTAGCTTTTACCCCTGGTGGTGTTTAAGGACAGGCTGGACTGGGCTCTGAGCACCTGGTCTAGTGGAAGGTGTCCCTGCCCATGGCAAAGGGTTGGAATGAGATGGGGTGATCTTTCAGGATCCTTCCAATCCAAACCATTCTGAGATTTTATGATTCTATTTAGCTGCGGCTGATCTGAGTGGGAAATATACCTCAAGGCAACTTGCTGATTTGGGCTATCAGTGGCATTAATGTACCTAAATCTTCCACCTGGTTTTTAGAATGGAAATAATCTGTATGAATTCCCCCCTAACACCTACCCTTTCTGTTACTGAAGTCAATGTGAGGTAATCCAATGAATTCTGTGGCATGGAACAAAACCAGGAAACTGGACAACTCCTGCATCAGAAAATCATATGTGGCCAGAAGTGAAACCAGCAATAAATACTACATTGATGTTTTCAGGCCCCAGGTGATTTTCAGTGTTTGTTTTGGATATGGGTGTCCATATGAGGGAGAATGTTCCCAGCTATATTGTGTTTTCCTCTGTCTGTCTCTGTGTGGCACTGGTGCACTTTGAGAAATTCTTGAAGATGAACTAAAGATGTGGGATTTTGATGGATTTAACTGCTGTGCAGACATTTATATACTACCGTAATTCCATTTTACTCAATGCATTCCAAAAATTTTGCAAAACTGCTGAATAGTCCTGCCCTATCATTTATACAATATGTACATTTGTATTTCTGATATACACAGCCAAAGCAATTATAATCTTCTGCTGATGTTGCTTTATTGACTACATCATGTAAAAGCCTTTCTCACAAATTGTTTCATGACTATCGCAGTTTGCAAGAAGATTCTTCATCCAAAAAGCTGAGAAGTAACAACAGCATCTCCCATCACAGCCATGCATGTGTACTCCAGTCTATATTCTCCTCTCTTGTATGAGTCAAAGGGAAATCTGTTTTTTCAACATTTTTAGAAGACACAGAAAATACAGCCTGTCTGCTACATCAAAACCTTAATATATAATATAGTATATACTATATAATATTATATATTATATAGTATATAGTATATATTTTATATATATTATATATCATATATTATATATATGATATATAATATATATATTTTTAATTCCTAAGTATTTAGGCAGGGAGGGTCACCTAGGGTGATTTTTGCAAAGAACTAGCAGAAGACATGCACTGCTTGAGCTGTCAGATGTTGTAAGTGGCCATTAAATACTGATATATCAAGGCCTTCTTCACAGAGTTGAATTTAACCCCAAAATATAACCGTTTCTGTATTGAGTATCTAGTTTCAACAGAGTTCCACCCAAATAGAAGAGGATTAATAGAGTAAATAATAGAGTAATAGAGTTCTGCTGTTTTTCTGCCTTCTGATACTAAGTATGTTTTACCTTTGGTAGATAGTTTATTATGCTGGACTCCTGGTGTCAGAATCATCTCTTTCATTTGGCCATGTTTACTTTTGATTTACATCTTTTAGCCACAGTTTTTCTGGAAGGTAACATACTCCCAGTGCAAATAAACTGGAGATAAAGAGGTCTGACCTATTTACCTGGCCCTGAGGAAAGAGGGGTAATTTTAAACTTTGCTGTAGGAAAGAAGGGATTTCACCATTACCTGCATAACCTAAAATGACTCATTCAAAAACTAAGACAGCCTGTTTAGATCTTGACTTGGTTTGGTAAATGGTTATCACTACCACACCCTCTACTTTCTTAACTTGTTTACATGGATTTAGAAATATTTCTAAACATTTCCTTTAGCAGGTGATGCTAAAGCAGATGATATATATGAAAAGCTCTCTTTTGTGAGAACAGTAAGAACTGATCTTACTGCAATAATTCTTTTTTTTTCCTAACTACCCTGTAGGTCAGGCACTTGACTTACTGTAAATTTCACAGAAGTAATCTATTATGTAGGAGAAAAGCTATATATTTTAACCTTGTGCAGTATTTTAGATAGATCTTGTGTATAAATTTAGTCCTAAGGATTGTAGTGAAGTAGGACAAAGACAGACTCATCAGACAGGAAGTAATTCAGCCAATGGCCTGTGTAGCTTAATTTAAAACTCATCATTTTCTTTCTACTGTTGGAGAGTCAATAGCAGCTGGCTGAAATGCTCCATGTTTATTAGACAGATCATTTGCAGAGGGAACAGTGTATGCTCCTTATCCCCTACCTACTGAGAAGGGAAGCAAATGAGATGAATATGTCTTGACACTATCCACTAGCTCGGGCAAGTCACTTTTTCAGCTTTTTGTCTGCATTTCCCTTCATGACTGTGAGCCCTGTAAATTCTTTGTGTTACTCAGTGCAGGTGGAAAACCAAGAGATCATTCCCATTTTGAACTTAAATCTCAGCCGAATCTGCTGCATCCTACTGCAATATTTTCTAACAGAAATCCTGGTTATGGTGAAATTACAGTGCCTGGAGTTTGCTCCAAGGCTTCCCCTGACTTGGCCAGAAAGCTGCCACGGTGGCCAAAGATTCAGAGGTTCTGTAACCAACTTATGCAAGGTTGAGGAATTGGCTTCTGGTGGTGTGATGCATCCCTCTGCTAATTAAAAGCACATGTCCACACAAGGAATGCAGCTCTTCAAATGTAATTATGAAAGCAGTAGGAGATAAGAATAATTGTTTTCAGTTCCAGATATCCTGGCTTCTTCAGCACTGCAGGAAGATTAAGTGAAAGTCGAGGAAGGCAATAACAAAGTTCACATGAACAGCAGGGCAACTGATGTTGACCAAAGTACTAGTAGGATCTAATGCAGTTCAAAGAAAATTCCTTTCCATACTCCCAGCCACCAAAGAAGTTTCTCACAGTCATTATAAGCACATCCATTTCATGAGTGTGATTACCCACAGAGTGGCTGGTTTGCACAGCTATCAACCAACTGGGCTGTAAACTGTGTTAACAAGAGGGGAGCTACAGCATTTTATGTGAAATTATTTGCTTACCTGGCTTAGTTGGATTTGGGCTCTTTTTGGACTCCATTCCTCATCACAAAACACACACACTGCATGGTAAGGACAATTTATAATACATCAAACACGTTAAAAGGGCGCTTTCTGAAAGTTTCAGGAAATGCAGTAAACTGACGTGTTGTGTCTGTGGGGGGCGGTTAGGGATAAAATAAAAGGAAAATTCAGTGGAGGGTTAGGGAAAAGGCAAGAAAAACTAATTGAATAGGGAGCCCACAATGGTTGTACTTTGCCAGATTAGTGAGTCACTGTTTGCTGTGCTTTTAAGGCCCAGGAGACTCTTAGAAACTCAGAGGAAGCCATGAAATACTGCAAGTGTGTTTCAGTCGCCAGAGCAACAGCATTGCTCAATTTAGGAGCAAAACTGCTCTCTCAGTAGGTGCCATGGGTTCCAGAATCACACATGCTTCTTGCTTATCAGCCCAGCTTTTGGGCTGCACTTCCCTCTAAGCAGCTGTGTTTAGGCCCCAAGGAGGAGATTTTGCCATTTAGGGCAGGTCCTACAGGGGATCTGTGTATCATTGAAACCTGGCAGTCCAAAACTGTGAACCTGTAACCCCTCACTGCAGCTGTTGCTCAGCCCTGAAGTTTCCTCAGCTGTTTGCACTGGATTTCTACAGGTGCAGAACGTGCTGCTCTGGGTGTGCCTGGTCCTTCTTCCCTTACATCCTTGGAGAGCTGTGCTCAGAACACAGCAGGACCTTATAAGGCAGAACTAGTCAGTCATCCTTTTATAAAAGGCCAGAGGGCTGGTGCCCAAGTTGTTTTAAACCCTTCAGTGCCTTTAAATCCCTCTAGGGGAGAGCCCATTGATCTCTCAGCACTAGAGGAGACGTCATTCCCGTCACTTTTCATTGCAGCTTTTATGCTTCACAGCAAGAAATAAGAATTGCATGACGTCTAGGAGAGTATGTGACTTTTTAGCCTGTTGTTAGGGCAGTTATTTGTACAGAAACATGAATTCTAAGCCCAGCTTCGGTGCTTGTTTATTTCTATTAGAATAGCTCCCTAAAAAATCAGTTTTGTGAGATACCTTATGTAAAACTTTCAGCATTTTATGTAATACTTTCAGTAATGAAGTTGGCATGGAAAAATAAGAATGTACTAGTGGAGCTGTGGGTGGTGTAAGTCTGGGAGGGAGGTTCTCTGTCAACATAGGAGGACCAAATACTAGACTGGAAGGACTAGAGAGGAACTGATGTAATAGGAATGGGGTGAAATTTAGGTCATGCACACATGTGCTAACAGCGAGAATTTCTGATATAAAGTGAAAAATGAAACTGATACTCGAGAAAAAAACCAGACATCCTGAACAATCAGAAGAAAATTATGAAATGTTAGGATTTCTAGTAGGCCAGGAAAATACTTGCACTTCCATGGAATAAGTTGCTAAGACACCTGAAAAAATGATTAAAAATAAGCCTGAGAGAGTTTAATTTCTCCCTCTTAGGCTGTTAGAGGGTTAATTGCCAAAAGAAAGAATAGCTGCTTCAGCTTACTTGTCCATGTATAATTGTCTAATTGCAGCTAAAAACAAGGTTCCTACATATCAACGGAATAAGGCTTGTAGTCTCCAACAGGAGGAGTGGGAAACCTGGGGTTTTTGAGGTGGAACTTGTCAAGTCTAATAAAGATATTACAGACATGGCTGCCTGCATTGGGAAGGACCAGACAATGGTCCAAGAGATCCTGCCTAGTGAAGTTCCCCTCAGATCCAGTTTGTTTGTAATTTCTGCTCAAATGCTGATGTATTTCCACCAGCAAGTGGGGGAAAAAATTTGACAGTTTCTTGCATAAAGCTGTGGAGCTTCTCCAGAACTTGGTTGATTTGTGGGGAGGAGATGAACCCTTGGCAAGGTCTCCATCACTGGGCAGTTCTTAACGATACACAGGATGAAATCCTGGCCTCTGTGAAGTTGATGGAAGTTTTATCATTGATTTCTGTGAGGTTAGCATTTCACCCTGGAAAGGGAGTCAAAAGTACATGCATGCTTTCAGAGACAGAGCAGCTGATTAAATACATCTGGTGCGCTGTTCTTTTATCAATCATTGATAAAGTCGTGTCTTTTGAATATAAACTTCGAGTGAGCTTAACTGCAAAATTCAAACATGTCCTTTTACAAGACTTGAAAGCATAATTTGTCTGCTTTTTGTCTCAAATAACAGAAATCATGGTAAAAAATTAACACACACCCACACCCATCCACTCCAAACCCTTGTAGTATTTGACGTGCTGCAGAAATGAGCAATTAAAGCTTAGAAAAGCCAGTTAAAATATTTCTAAATGATACATAAAACTTTATCTTCTAAGAATGCCATCCGAAGCTATGTTCCTCCTCCTTTAATTCCTGAGCAGTTGAGCTAGGGGTTCGTGTGGCTTTTGGCAGGGACAGTTTCGTGTGTGCTTTCAAGTGACCCAGCACGGCCACGTCTGACACGCACTGACCCTCGGGCTGCAGGAGGGCAGAGGGGGCTGAGGGAGGGAAGAAGGACTGCAGAAGGGGCTGTAGCAGGGCAGAGGAGCTGCAGGAGGGGAAAAGGACTGCAGGAGGGCAGAAGGGTCTGGAGGAGGACAGAGGGGTCTGAGAGAGGCCTGCAGGAGGGCAGAAGGGGCTGCAGGAGGACAGAAGGGGCTGGAAGTGGGAAGAAGGGGCTGCAGGAGGACTGCAGGAGGGCAGAAGGGGCTGAGAGGGGCAGAGGGGCTGCAGGAGGACAGGAGGGGCTGCAGGAGGACAGAAGGGGCTGCAGGAGGGCAGAAGGGGCTGGGAGATGGCTGCAGGAGGGCAGAAGAGCTGCAGGAGGACAGAAAGGGCTGCAGGAGGACAGAAGGGGCTGCAGGAGGACAGAGGGGCTGCAGGAGGACAGAGGAGGCTGCAGGACGCGCCCCCGGCCCCGTGTGTGTGTCCTGCCACGGGCAGGGCGCGATGCGGAGCCGCCCCTCGAGCCGTCCCCGCCGTGTGCATCCCTGTGCAGGGCTGTGAGCAGCGCGGGGCGGAGGGAGAGGCCCAGCCCCGTGGCCGGCCCAGCCCGGCGCTGCCGGACACCCTCCCCGGCCCCCCCGCATCCCGCGGGACCGTCCCGCTGTCGCCCCGCCCGCCGCAGCTCCCGCCGCTGAATTTGCTCTGGTCCCTTAATAGTTTCGCTCTCACCGAGAACTTTGTTTACAGTCCCTTGTGCGGAGAGCTGCATCCCCTCTTATGCTGGCTGCGGGCTGGTGGCCGCCGCAGTCCCGCCCGGCGGCCGGGAGGTAAGGCACGGCTCGGCTTCGCTAGGCGCGGCTCGCTGTGGCACGCTGGCCATGCTGTGGCACAATGGCCAAGCTATGGCACGCTAGCCAAGCTATGGCACACTGGCCCAGCCTGTGGCACGGACCGGCACGGTTCAGCTCGGCACGGCACGGCTCAGCTCGCTGGCAAGCCCCGCAGCCTCACGCCCCGCGGCCGCGCCCCCGCCGGCTCCCGGTACCCGCGGGGCTCCGGCTCCCGGTGCCCGGCTCCCGGTGCCCGGCTCCCGGTGCCCGGCTCCCCGGGGCTGCCGGGCTGCTCGGGCACGCCGGGGACCCGCTGCTCGCTCCGCTCCGCCGCAGGGCTCTCCCCGCTCACAGCAATCGCGGGCGCTCGGCGGTCGCAGCCGCTCCCCGGGTGCGGGTCGGGTGTCCCGCGGAGCGCTGCCCCTCCGGTAGCGGAGAGCTGTACGGACACAAGGCTTTCCCCGCCTGCTCGGCGCTCTGCTCTCTTGCAGAGCTGCTCGGGGACAGCCGTGACAGGGAGGGTTTTAGCCCAGGTGTGTGTGTAGCTTGTAGCAGGCGCGTTTGAAAGTTTTGCAGTCGGCACGTAACAGAGTTGGCTTGTGGAGGGCTTGGTTTGGCTCCCATTCTACACCCCGGTTACGTCGGCAAAACGAAAAAGGTGCGAAAGTTTAAGTCTGTTCGTGATTTTACTTACCAACTTGGTGAGAGAAACTTACTGCATCCTGAGGCAGCTGGTGTGGAGGCAACGTGTTCTTCTGCCTCTGTAGCTCAGGGCATGGTCCTGGGGACTTGTGAATATGAATTCTGGTTGTGATTTCCATGTGTTCACCTGGGGCAGAGCTGCGGGATCGTGTTGAGGATTATCATAGTCCGTTGAATTCTGAATGAGCTCAGGCTCTCCTCTCGAGACAGAAGGACTCTTTAGGCTATTTTTCCATAATCACTTTAATGCACAGCCATAGTGTGAAGTGTGAGCATTGTGATTTATTGGGATTTTACATAAGCAAAAAAGTGTGCCTGAAGTATTGTGTAAGGTAAGAGAGAATCTGGTCCAGAACTTGAAGGCAGAAAACTCAAATGTGTCTCACTGGTTATAAGTAAAATGTGAAAAAGAGGAAAGGGTTGTAGTGGCTCTTTGCCCTTGCACAGAGATATTCTGTATGTGGGAAGCCTCCTGAGAGAACACCACATTGAAATGATTGAGTTAAAACACTGGAAGCTTCATGTAGACACTTCATGTGTTTCTGCTTCTCAGTTTCGTGGTGAGGGAGGGAGGAGAAGGGAAGAAATTTCATTTCTAAGAAGTTACTCTGTCAGAATTTTTAATAAAGATATTAATTTAAAATAAAAATACCTAAGCTTTGTGTGATCAGGGACAAATACAAATAAATAACTGGCAGAGCAATTAATCTTTTCCAAGCAAGATGCTGGCAGAGTGGCTTAGGGGGCACAGTTGTGCTGGGGAGAGCTTTCAAACAAATGTAACCTTGCTGTAATCCAAATGGAAGTTGACTGGAAGCACATTTCAGAAGTCTGCATTTGTTTTAATGAAATCTAGATTATTTATCTAAAGTCAGTATTTTTTTCCTGCATTTCCCTCCAAACTTTAAACTACTTGCTAGGTCGTATGGAAAAGAATATAGTCAAGGAGATAAACAAGTAGACTTCCTTATTATTAGCTAACTTCAATAATCAGCTAAATATACTTCAGCAATGTCACAGGCTTCTTCCAAGAATCTTCTGGGGAACAGCAGCAGTTTGTGCCTGTAAATGTTTGTGTTTGTGAAATGTTAGCAGCGTCTAAATAACTTAAAAGAGGAAAACCCTTAAAGTTTATCATACAAACTTACTCTTATGAATTTCCTCTCATCCCCACTTAGGACTCCTGCTTCCGTGTTGAAATGATCTTCCATGATCATGCACTTCTAGAAAGGGAATGTCAAATAAGATTAGCAACATAAATCTCTGCTGCTTCATGAGTTTTACCCAGCTGCCTGGTGATTTCACAGCTGTTTCTGCAGTTGATAACAATTTCCATTGCTCTGCTTTCTGCAGAGTTGTCACTGCCCTGCTGCAGAGCCCGCCTTGTCCCTCTTGGAGTTACGAATCTTGTTTTTAAAAATCCAGTAACAGAAATGAACAACAGTAAATATAATGGACTTGTGTTTATTACAGAGAGTTCTTGGACTGTGTAAGTTGGCCTTTTTTTATTCTGAGAAGAGTTTTTGGGATTATATTACTTAGGTTTTCTGATAGTGGAAGAGGTTTTAACAGGTTTTTTTCATGGTAAGTGTGTTGTCATAGTCAGTTCACAGGTAGGAAATCTGAGGAACAGGGAGATGGAGTGATTTGCTCAAAGAAATTGGACACATAGAAGAGACAAACTCCCTTGTATTCTGAATCATTATTCACACAAGTGAAGTGAGCAATAGAAATTAAGTTAAATAGGATTCGTATCCACAGTATTTCTTGTGCATTGCCTGTTCCTGGCTGGCTCTTTCTCAGGGACTTTACTGGGTTATGATACTCACTACTGGGACGTCACATCATGAAAGGAAACTGTTCCATTTGGCCAGAATTGGGTGGCTGCTTCCAAGAAAAGAGGCAGAAGCCACTAGGAGAGTCAGAGGGAGAACATCTCCTGCTTTGGTTAGGTTAGGAGCAGGAGTCAGCAGGCGCTTTACACTCACAACTTTTATTCTTAAGAAGCTGATAAATATCCAACAACTTTTCTTGTAGGAAACTTCCATGCTAGAATATTATCACCTCCAGTCCATCGTTCAGCAACATCTGACACTTCAAAGCCTCAAGCAGGTCTTTCTGCCTTGAATTGTCATAAAAGCGATCTTCAGCACTCTTCCTCTGCTTTCTGAGCCAAGGATCTGTTCCCATGGATTTCTCCTGCTTCTGGTAGGTGTGCATGCTGATGGATTTCATCTTTTTCATAAATCTAAACTTACACTTATTAGTGGCTAAAATTTTTCTCTCCCCTTTATTCAGAGTTAGCCACAGATTTGCACAGAAGCACATTCTTCTTCCAACTCAAAGTAGCTCCTTGAGATAGTACTTGTGGTATGATTAGTGAGAGGATGCTGGTGTTGCTGGGTGTCTTTGCCTAAATTTCTTACCCTGAAACTTGAACCAAATCACCTGTTGGCTTAAGTCAGAAGTGACTTTGCTGGCAATGAGGATCCAGTGCCCTTTTTTCTAGGGCTGAATACCTTTGCTCACACTTCAAATAGGTTCTCTTGTTTATTTAATAGTATTTCAATAGAGGATTGTTTATTTTTTTATATGAATGCCTGCCTTCCTACATCCTATTCCAGACAAAAACTGTGCTCCTCAGAAATCAACAGGTATTTTGCCATTGACTTAATTATTATAGATTAGAATATATTTTTATTCCTGTTAGATTTGATTGTATAAATATATCTCCTTTCTTCATAAATCTCTGTACAAGAGGTCTAGGAGATTTTAATGCTCATTGAAGATGTATCTGAAGGAGAGGGACAAGGACTTCAGAGACAGGAGTAAATACATTTTGATTAAAGGTTAAAATTTTTCAGAATGATGATGCTTATTATGGGCCTTTTGAAGTTATTTGAAAGTTTCCCTATTTCAGTGACTGTTAGAGTACTTGGGCTTTTGGATAGTTATCACAGTGTATTATGCAAAATAGTTAATTTTTCTCTCCCTCAAGTTTGATGACAAAATGTTGTACTAATTGAATGGTGAGGTCAAGAAAGGTGACATTTGGGGACCACATTCTTATGTTGTGCTGAACTTCTGTAACATATTACTGATGAGTAATGCAGCAACAGAATGGCACCAGTGTATGTCTCACTGCTCTGTCAATCAATATTGAAAATGCAGAACTTGGGCTCAGATCCACATGGGAACAGATCAATAATGCCTGACAGCAAACCCATGGCTTTCCTGGGCTCTTTCTGTCTGATTTAAAAGGCATTTAATCATGGATTATGATTCAAAGAACAAAGCTACCAAACCTAGGAGAATTTAGGATATCTAAGGTGTCAGCACAGTTATGTTTGCTTTGTCTGATAAGCAGTGGACAAATCCCTTCCCTGCCCTTGGAGATACTGAATACTTTCACAGAAACAGGCAGAATCATTGAATGGTCATGGTTGGAAGGGACTTTTGGAGGTCATGTGGTCCAACCCCCCTCTTCCTCAGCAGGGTCACTGAGTCAATGCTGCCCAGAACTGTGCAGATGGCTTTTGATTATCTCCGAGGGTAGAGACTCCAAAACTTCACTAGGTTCCAGTGCTCAGTTACCCTCACAGTCAAAAAGCTTTTCCTGATGATCAAACAGAGTGCTTCAGTGTGTGCCTGTTGCCTCTTGGGCTGTCACTGTGTGTGCTTGGGTGTCTTGTGTGTGCTCAGCAGGGACAGGCTCCTGTGGCAGGGCTGAGCTCACAGGCAGCTCTGCACAGCAGATACAACAGGGAGCTGAGCACTCTTCCCCAGAGCAGGAGAACAAAAGCTTTGGCAAACCAGATCTGAGCTTTCCTTCTCTCTTGAGGGTTCAAGGGGACTTTGTATGCAAACACTCTGACTATATCCAGCATTTAGCCTGTTTGTGCCTGCGTTTTTTTAAAAAGAGTGAAGTCTTCTCTCTTGTAAAACCCACGGTCAGTTATAGGAGGTACTGAGATATAAAACCAAGGGCTCTCCACAATGAACGAATATATCTTAGCAACAAGGGTGGAGTGGTGGGAAAGGAAAAGGAGAATACAAGTATCTGGCAATTAACTTCCTAGTCACAGATGTGAAGGTGATAAAAGTGATAAAAGCATTACTGCATTGCCAACGCTCTTCCTTGTTCTCTGAGCTGCATATCATGCTGCTCATGAAAGCAAAAGCGGCACAGCCCACACCAGAGTGGTGGAGGAATTCTGAGAGCTACTCACAGCAGGAAAACCAGTGGTACCCCCGTGGTTCCCCAGTGGTTCCCCAGTGTCCCAGTCTCTGGAGTGTGTGCTGGGGTGCCCTGAGCTGGGTCCAGGACAGCACATCTGTGGCAGCCTCGGCGTTGGCAGAGCTCACTGCAGGGCCCAGAGTGACCCCACATCACCAGAGTGACCCCAGAGACAAGGCTGAGCTCTGTCGTGACAGCCTGGAATGCTGGAGGGCTATGGGCACCTCTTGTTTTGATCAGGTGGACTCTGATTGTTCCCTGGGCTTCCCAGAGCCAAAAGGTATTTGCCTCCTGTGCAGATGCGGTCAAACTGTGCATGCTGTCAGGACTGAGAGTGTGTTTACGGTCTGGAGACAGGAGGAAAACAACTTGCTGTATCTGAGATGAGGGAATATGATGGTAAATCTCCCTCCCACACAGTAACAGGGATGTAATTTCATGGATTTACAAGAGACTCATTGCTTTTGCATGAAGCCAGTGTAAATGGCAAGCTGTCGGTCTGGCACTGATGTTGCCGTAACTGAAGGTTCACCGGCCTTGAGCTGAGCTGAATGTGGGAATCTGTTTGCATCCCCACTCCCCCCCCCATCTAGACCTTGTCATGGCCATTTGAATTTTTTCCCTAAGTAGCCCTTGCACTGAGAAAGGGCTCAGTGTTCATCCTAGTTTTCGCTGGGCTAGTACCTGATCATGTTATTGTGATATGCAGTGGAGCAGATCTGTGTAATGTATTGTGTGTAGATGTATAAAGAAACCCGTGTAGGAAAAGCGTGTGAGCAAAAATCAAAACAATGTGTGAACTTCACCTCTTTGTGAAAAAATGTAATGCCATTGAAATCTAAATTATGTCCAGAAATACTGACTTTAGGATGTAACCTACTGTAGGATTTGGCCCACAACACTTTAATGTTGGTGTCTGTCTTGGTCTGTAACTCTGTTCTTTCTAGCACTTACATACATACTGTTGACTACTCTAAGAAGTGATTCAGACCCTTCACCATCAGTCGTGTCACTGTTGATCTTGTGCATAAATCCTTGTGGGGTCTGAATGCCTGGTTGTTTGGGATTCCAAGGGAATGCTTCTGTGTATTTGTCTCATAAATAATTGGTAATGATTGTTTGAACACATGCTCTTCTCTCCACAGTGCAGCACGTGCTCAGCAGAGCCTGCTCTAGCCTGAGAACGGGCCGAGTCAAGACAATCAAGATGACAAACGAGCCCATCAAAGAGATCCTGGGCACCCCAAAGCACCCCGATTCTGTACCCCCAGAGAAGAGTAACAACAATGACTGTGTGATAACCACCGTCCCTCTGGTCAGCGAGTGCCAGCTGACGGCAGCCACGGGGGGAGCAGAGCTCTCCTGCTACCGCTGCACCATTCCCTTTGGCGTGGTCATCCTGATAGCTGGCACCGTGGTGACTGCCGTGGCGTACAGCTTCAACACCCATGGATCCATCATCTCCGTCTTTGGGCTGGTCCTCTTGTCCTCAGGATTCGTTCTGCTGGCTTCCAGCGTGGTGTGCTGGAAGATCAGGCAGCAGAACAAGAAAGCAAAGAGGCGGGAGAGCCAGACAGCGCTGGTGGCAAACCAGCGAACCTTGTTTGGTTAAAGGCAGCCAAGAGAAGGCTGGACAGAAGGCAGAACCTTTGTAAGGCAACTTGGCTATTTATCAGTAGGAGAGATTACAGGTTTTAATTTAACTGCGGAAACGAACTGAAGTGAAAATGGAATGGATTAAGAAATACTTGTAACAACTCTGCAAGTGCTCTCAATATATTTCTTACTGCAGACTTGATAGTGATTCTTTCCAAGACAGAGGAAGACCTATTTTTCCTTCACAGAAAACTGTGTCACATAACTGCAGCCATCCTAACTGCATTCTCCAACATGCTGATCATGTTGGAAAAGGAACTTGTGAGAACGGAGAAAATGATTTGAACTGACTTGAGGTGCCAGAGGTCTTCTTAAAACACTGACATTTGACCAAGGGAGAAGTCATAGCATTTGAAGAGACTACAAGCTTACGGCCAGAGTATCTGGGACGTAAACTGTAGCTCAAAAAAAAAGAAAAAAAAAAAAAAAGAAAAAGCAATAGGAACATATTGCTAATTGCTCAAATAAGCTGATTCTTATATTTTATGTAATTTCCCCTTCCCAATACCTGTGGTACTTTCCCCCATTTTTAAACCAACTAATATTGATTTTGTTTCACTATTGAATAGAAATCAGTAGAAATATGTAATTACATTGTTTAACCTAAATAACGAGGTATGATCATAGCTTAAAACATGAGACTGGTTTTTGTAAATTAAAGTGGTCAGGTTTAGCACTTTTGATTATTTTGCTATAAAATTAAAAAATAAATTTCATTAAAATAATATCCAGTGCTGCTAGACCTTTAGAAAATCCTTCTTTATTGCTATCAAGATAGCTTGTATCTTCAACTATGACTGCTTTATATTTCTATTTTCGTAGAATAACCCCTGTGACAATAACTGTGAACACATGTGCTGCTGATCTCTTACAAAAACCTCTGCAGCCTGTGGACTTTGGTTTGATAGTCCAACCCTCTGCAGCTTGATTAACAGCTCTGCTATTGAAAAATCATAGCAGACAGTTCTGCAGACACTCACTGTCACAGTCAGTTTGAGACATAACTATTAATAATAACTTGTGGAAGCAAAGCTATGTGTAGTGTTTGCTGACTGAGCTTTGGGATTACAGATCTTCATGAAAAGCAGGTGCCAGGTGTCCCCTGCTTGTGGCTGAGGTGTTGATTCTGTAACTCCTGTGTTGTAGAGGTCTTCCAGCTTTTCTCAGTTAATGGATTATTGAGGGGCTTATCCCAAACTGAAGCAAACCAGAATGATTTCTCCTTCTTGAAGGACAAGTGGTGCTGAGCTGAGTCACAGATTTCCACCCTGGTGTGTATCAGAAGGCAGAGGGGCTGCATGGAACCCTCTTCCTATTTTCTCTCTCTTTGATTGTTCCCCCTTACTTTCTCCAGACTCAAAAGGGCTGGGTCTGATTCTTGCTTTCCACTACCAAGGTGAGATAGACCTGTGTCTTCTTTTTGCCCTCAGAGCCTCTGGCAGCTGGGACAGTTTTGGTGATGTGCTGCAGAGCCCACCTGCCAAAGAGGTGCTGCAGGGGGTTCCTTCTGCAGCTCATCCTGAATCCCTACACTTCTCCTGCTGAAACCACCCAGGAATTCTGGCTTAGGTGCCACCACTTCTTCTGCCCTCCGTGATTTAAGCTTGTTACATCCATAACTTATCCCTGGATTTGCAAACTGCACCTCATGTTTTAAATAGAGCGAGCTATATGTGCAGGAGGGGATGTTTGGGGTCAGTATTTGCGTTGCCACACTCCGTGGTTACCAGACGCTATAATAAAATCACTTGCATCAGAGGAAAGCTGACAACACATTTTAGCACTTCCATAGCCCTCACTTAATCACGGCAGGAAGCTTTCCTGCTGCTAGGAGAACATGTTGCGTCACCAGAACATCTGACACCGGTGTCTAGTGTCAATCACTTTGCTTAAGGTCATTAAAAATATTAGGGTGTCCCCTTACGATGTACAGGTTTTGCATGAGTGACAATTCATGGGAAATGCATAGCATGATAAATAATGGAACAGGTGGACTAAAGTGGTGTCTTTCCTGTTTAAAATGAGAAAAGTGATTGACATCAGCAAAGCTGGATAAGCTAAATAGAGCTGTTCATCTTTTTCCCTCCCTGGGAACACAATAGTGTTTCTGACTCCTTCTTCCCTCTCCCCATTTCTTTTTTCATCAGTGGAATTTTGGGGGCTGCTGAGGAGAGAACTGCAGGGGGCTGTAGAGATGCAGTGATTTCCACCACGTGTGTGGAAATTTGGCTCCATGATTCCTAGGCTGAGCCCAGAGCAGGAGCTGCCCACTGCCCCCTCCAGAAATCTTTCCCACACATGGGTCCTCCTTTGCCATCGCTGTGATACAGCTGAGCCTGCTGTGGAAGGAAGGCACAAGGTGAGGCTCAGCTCCAAGCCAAAAAGGAAAAGCCAAACTCAGTGGAATGGAGACAATGGGGATTTTGGAGCAGATTTTTTTTCCAGAAGGGTAAATAGGAGTGAGTTAAGAATTGGTCTGCTACTACTAGAGATGATTGCCCTTTCCTTATCTCCGCTCTCTTTGATTTTTGCAGTGCATAGGCAAGGACACGGCAGAGTTCCTGGACCACCCTTTGCCTTTCTAATTGTGGGCATTTGGGCATTACCCAGCCTTTGAGCAGTGACAGACACATTGCAGTGACCCTGGATGTGATCCCCTGGCACAGCAAAGCTTCAGGCACACCCTGGTCTCCTGCAGTACCACCTAACTGGAGGCTGGGAGGGTGAGAGGGGCTGCTGAGCTCAGCAGCATCATCTGTGTCCTTTACAGATGAGGTATGTGCACAAGCATCTTCATACCAGGAAGCAAATGAAAGCCTGTGCAGGAAGTCAGGCTTGTTTGTCCTTTACTCAGAGGAGCAGAACAGTAATTCTATGGGGAGGAATCCCAGCACCTGATCCTGGTGTCCTGCAGGAGCAAAGCAAAGGTTGTGAGCAGTTCAGGAGGAGGTTTTTATGCTGTTGAGGATGTTTTCCAAGGGTTCATTGCTAAATGTTCAGCATGGCCTTAGAAACTGACTTTTCCCCATGGATTGTTTGCATTGATTTGGGCCAGTCTGAGGCAGCAGTAGCAGTTTTTGACTGACCAGCAACGACATCTGACCCATGTCTCACAGCCCATGCTTTTTTCTTCTTGCAAATCCATATATTTCAGATATTTTCATTATTATCCTCTCTCTCTGCACACCCAGGAACAACATATCCTTTTCAGCCCTTAAAGCCCAACAAACATTTCTGCTTCAAAGTTTGAACCCCGTGACCTAATCTGGATTGATCTGGAGTCTCATGCCTGGGTGCTGGGTGCTGCAGTGCACCAAGTCTTCAATACAAAACCATCTGGAACTCCATGATTGCTGTTTGGTGTTTCTCATGGGGCTCTGAGAAGCAGAGGGATGCAATCCTGTGGAGATCAAAGTGATTTTCCAGTTCAGAAACACCTTCCCTTCTGGTGTGAAAAGGCTTTGTATGCCACAAATGATGTTCCAGTTCTGGGAGAGGCTGGGTGGGAACTGATGCAAATTTTATTATCACAATTCCTTGTCTATCCCTTCCTGAAAGCCCTGGCAGCACTGCACAAGCGAAACTGCCCTCACAAGGATAGAAAATTATCTAATAGAGGAATTGCGCTGCTGCTCCGGGCAAATGTTACAGCGATCTTAAATTATAATTTCAAAACCTAAGCACAGGAAATTGTGTCTGTAACTACACCCTGTATTGCTATTGTACACAAAGACAGTTATAGCCTGGGACAGTATTTTAAAATAATAATCAGATTGGTATGACAATGCTTAGATTTTGTTCAAGTTAAAACGCCCAATTCACAATTCCCCAGTCATTTCACGTGTTGTGTTTTGTACATGACTCTGGCTCTAACGCCATAATTTTCCAGGTTAAAAAAGAAAAAAAAAAAAAAAGAAAAAGAAAAAAAAAAGACAGAGAAAGGTTAGTTTCATGGACTTGTGTCAAGAATTAAGTTTCTCTGCCATGGACACTTGGGAGAGCTCCTGTTACCAAACACATGTACAGTATTACTGCAGCTCCACAGAACAGGAACCAGCTCAGAGTGTGGAACGAAGAGAGGCCTGAGAGCCTCATCAGCATCCGGAAGAGTCAGGCCAGGAGCGAGCCCTCTGGAATATCCCATATTCCTGCCTCAGCTTTGCTTATCCAGAGTCAAATCCAGGGTTACTGCTCCTTTGATAGCTGAAATGGAAGTTGTTACATATTATTAGCAAGTTTCACCTAATTTGTTTTCACAATGGGCTCCAAAATAAGAAGAGCAGAACAATACTGGCAGCTATTATTTTGCATAGATATTACCAGTACCTCTGAGCATTGACAGACACAATTTTGCTTTTATATTTCCAATACCTTTGATGCCTGTAGCTTGTATTTTAGCTATATCAATATAAATATTTGCCCATCATGAAGGGCTTTTATATATTGAAGTACATTACATATCAAGAAATGAACTGTATGATATGAGAAATATAAATTCTGTCAGAAATCTATGTGTAGACTAAATCTTACAGGCTAAACTATGTGGGAGAACAATGGTCTTAAACTGCAAAATCAACTTGAATTTTTGGCTTTTATTCAGGTTGTTGATGTCACTATTAACACGACACAGGACCTAATCCTTCCTCTTGTGAGCAGCCAGTTGGAGTCCTATTGTCCTGACTCTGTGCATCCTAAAATTTACATTTGTAGCAAACAAGGCAATTTTGAAAACCACTTCTTTTGGCTTGATTGCTTTTCCTCTTTACTCTTCTTCTGTGCTTTCTATGCTAATAGAAAAATTATTACATTTTAAAAACAGAAAAAGAGAAAAGAAAGAGAAGAACATACAGCTGCAGATGTTGGACACTGCATAGAGTAATGGAAGGATGGTAATTGTGCCTTGTTGATGGAGACTTTTAAAAATATGTAAGTCTTGTTTATGATATATCCTGAACTTCATCCTCAGTTTCATTCTTACAAAGTGCCTGAAGTCCCCAGGTTAACATCAGTCTTAGATCCTCACCTCATTTATTTTCTGTATCCCAGGAACCAGTTAGCTCAGGAAAAGGCAGATTCTTTTACCATCTTTTGCAGCCTGACTGACATTGAATGGCCATGTGGGATTTGCAGAGGCAGTGTCCTCATGGTTTTTTAAGTTAAAAGGCATTCATCCACAATCTCCTCTTGAAGGGGTGGACACTGTGCAGAGGGTAACGATTTCTGTGCTGCAGCAAGAGATGTCAGTGAATAATCTGTGACAAAAACATAAATAACAGCAGAGCCCTTCACCGCCTCTTCTCAGCCACGTTCCCTTTCCATCTGAAGGCCCGGGTTTGTGAATAGAGTTAACAGCTTTCCTGGAAAACTGGCCCATGACATTATTTCCTTGTGAACTCCATCCACCTGTCATGTTAGGGCTTGGTGCAACGCCAGGGCTGGCAGGAAATAATAGGCAGCAGGATGCTGGTGTGTGTCGATGGCCCTGACCCTCCCATTCCTGAACATGAATAAGCCTCGGGCTCACCGGGCGTCAGAACCGCGCGGCTCCCGGGCCCTGGGACGCGCATGGGTGGGAGGCACAGCCACTAAAATAACACCCAGCCAGCAGAGCTGCAGCCCAGAGCGCTGTGGGGAGGGATGGTGTCACATTCTCACTGCCTGCCGCCCTTTGTTCTCTGCCCTGCACCCTCGCTGCGCTGCAGAGAGAAATCTGCTGCTCCACACAGTAAAAAAGGACAAAGTTGGCCTCCATGTGAATTAGCTGAGATTACCCTGGACAGACTTATTTCCCTGGAACCCATGGGGTGTGTTATGGATGACCATCTCTGTTGCCACTTCTGCTTTGCCTCTATCTAGATAATTTCATTCTTTGCCAACCAACTGGTGGTGCTTCAAAGAACGACCACTGCTAGCATATGAGCAAAGGACTTTTCACTCTGGATTGTGAAATGAACTTGTAAAGAAACATCCTGATCTCTTGATCATTTCTCTATTAACAGTTTTTTTTAAGCAAGCCTAATGACTGGCTCTGGAAGAAAATTGTTTCTTAATCTGGAGCAAAAGTGGTACAGCAGAAGTTTAATGAAATGCAGACTTGAAGCAAAGCATCCTGTCACCCCTTTCCCTTTTTTCCCCCAGGGCAAAGCTGCTGAAGTGAATAATATAACTCATGTGAAAGATCATAAAGATGGTCAAGTTATTGCTAATGCTTAAGGTCTTGCAAAATGAGTGACTAATGTATATATAGGACCAACACCTCATTAGTCTTTAATGAGAAAAACCCCAACAACTTAGAGAACGAGCTGTTCTTCCCTTGGCAAAACCTTTCAGCTCCTCCATCACAGCAGCTGGGCCATGATAGGTGCTGTAGCCTCAACTGCCACCAGCTCAAAGTATTGTGAAAGACACGAGCCATCGGTGTTGAGCACAGCATTCACATCACAGTCACTGCTTTGCTGGTGGCCTGCCCCTCTGTGTGCTGACATCAGTGAGGCTAATGTGGCATTTCTGAGCAGCCACTTCTTCCTCACTGCAGCATGGGTTGCTCCATGCCAAGCAGGACTAGAGGGACTTAGCTACAGACACAGAAAAGTGCAGGTGGTCTGTAAAGTGACCAGAAGTGAAAGCATGAAGCCTGGAGCTCAGGATGGGACAGGAAAACCAGGGAGATTCCATGTGCTTGTGTGTGTTTTGCTCACCCTAATGCTAAAGCAGGGATGAGCGTTGCAGAGGAGGACTGGAGCATGTTGGCAACCAGCCTGGGGAGAGTTCTCTTCCCTGGCTGTGTG
Source organism: Brachypodius melanocephalos (assembly GCA_013398615.1). Classification (NCBI taxonomy): domain Eukaryota; kingdom Metazoa; phylum Chordata; class Aves; order Passeriformes; family Pycnonotidae; genus Brachypodius; species Brachypodius melanocephalos. The sequence goes on along the minus strand of VZSR01001033.1, from coordinate 1,191,652 downwards.
AAGGGCTTTGTTTTCCTTTGCACAAAGCAGAGGACAGCCAGGAGCTCTAAGCATTGCCAAACACCCCAGAGCATGGGCTGCATCACAGCATGGAGTGGCTGATGCACTTCTGGCTTTGTGGGACTGCAGAGGAACTGGCCATTAGATCATCTCCCACGGGGCACCAACCAGGGCCTCAATAATCAGATGGCATCAACTTTCACTCTGGTCTTTGGTCAGGATGGCCAATAAAAACCATTCCCCTGGTGGTGGTAACACCAATTGTGCTTCTGTGGAAGAAATACTACTCAACAGCCTTTGAAATACAACAGGCTCCTTCCAGTCAGAGCTACAAAATTTAAAAGTGACTCCAGAACTTGACCATTACCGAAGAACAGTACTGCACAAGAACTGGCAGCCAGACATTTCCCTGCCTGGAAAGTCGTGTTCTGCAACTGCCCTGGCTCCCAGCACGTCTCCAAAACTTTGCTGTGTTTTTACAGGACCCAGATATCTTAATCCACTTGCTTTTAGTGTACTGTCTGTATCCCCAGCCACTGCTGAGCTCACCTTTGTTACGGGCCCTGCAGCTGTGAGCATCCCCTGTCTCTCTGAGGGATGGTGACAGAGCTGCCTCCCCAAGCCCTTTGCAGGGCACCGAGGTCCTGACAGCCGAGCAGAGACACAAATCTGGGATATTTCTGAGCGCCATCTACTGGAGTCCTGTCTGCTTTCTAATTTGCACAGTTTTAGTGTTTATAGTCACACACGGATTCAATAATTCGATACTCTGTGTTCGGATGTAGGAAGGATTTGAAATTGCGAAGAATGAGGAAGGAAGACTTCAGCACCGTGGTGCTCCCAACGCTGAGAGCATCCCTTAGCCTCACAACAAACACTTAGTTGTGCTCCTGTGGTTCTGGTAATCCTTCATTTCCTAGGGTGACAGATACATTCCAAATGCTGCAGTTCCAGCTGGTCAGAAACTCTCAAGGGAATAGTCTTCCACTGGAAAACTATGATCTTATTAAGTCAGAATATTTCACAGAAATGTAAATTTTATTGCTTATTCATTTTTACAGGAAGTTGTACTCATTGGATTACCACATTTAATTTTCAGCTGCATTGTATTTAAAAAAATCAGAACAAACAGGATAACATGAAAAGTTTTCATCTAGCTGAAATTAAATATGCACAAGTATGAAAGCTCTGTAGGTAAATCCATGCAAAGATAAACTCGTGAGGCTGAGATTTGCATCCTTATTTGGAAAGGTAACAAAATGAGAACAACATTGATGAGTTTTTCATGCAATGAAATTCCAGACTGTGAAGAGCTCTGATCCCTGAATTTTATTTCTCTATTTTGTTTTGAGAGAAAATAGCCTGCCTTGGGAAATTCTTTCTCTCCATTTCTGTCCCGCTGCTGATACCTTGCTAAACCCTAATTCTGCCGACGCACTCAGTTCAGCAAGACTGTTGGCAGTTCCAGTTTCCTGTAGCGAAGGCAAACCTTTTGTACTTTCTCCCTTCGGGCAGTTTTCTTTTTTTCCCAGTAATAGGAGTGTGTGAGGCCTTTCCAGCTGGGAAATGCACGTCGCAGGCGGCAGGGCCAAATGTACAAAGAGAAAGGAGCCTCGGTACAAGTTACGACACCGACATCTGGCAGATAGATTTGACGTCTCTGTCACCTCCTCTGCTGGACAATGCTCTTATCCCCAGAGTGAAGGCTTTGTTAAACGCTGCAACTCTGAAAATGTGACTGGCATCAGCTTTGCAGAGCGCTTGGAGAGCTCTCATCTGCGCAGATCTGTCTTTGAAAAGAAGTAAACGCTCCCCCGGTCTCCCAGCTTCGTGTCGTCATTGAATATTAAGTTTTGCAGAGCCAGCCTCTTGCAGAAAGCTGCAGTGTGGTCACAGGGCAGCAGACATCCAGTTGGGCTGAGGAATGATTTGGAGAGGCTGAAGCAGAGAGGTGCTTGGGGAAGGAGCTGCAGGCACAGCTTGCTCTCCAAATAACTTGAAAAAGAGGCTGGGTTTGCCCAGGAGTTAGAGTCTGCTCTTCAGACTCCAGCCCTGTTAGTCCCTTGATGTTGGCACACTGCCTATGGGGAATGGCTGTTATTTCCAACTCATTCAGCCACTCTTTTTAGCTGCTTTCGGATGGCCTTTGTGCAGAGGGATTATTTTATCACACAGGCAAGTGTGAGCAGTGTGAAGGACACCTTGCAAAGTGACTCTTCGCTTTCTTCCCAGCTCAAAGTGGTGGTGGGAGGGTTGTTCTGTGGGTGTGACAGTGATTGGGGATTTGTATTTAGTTTCTAGGTTTTCCAGTCTTTGTGGGGTGTGTGGAACACAGCCCAGATGGTGATTTTTGATCTGCTTTGCTGGTGAATCTGCTCATTGAGGTGGGCAGAGCCCTTCTGCATCCCCTGCACATCACAGGCAGAAGGAGCAACAGTGTCCATCATATTAAGTAGTCTAATTAGATTTTTCTTTTTTTCCAGCAAAGTTTAAGTCCACCTTGAAACAAAGTTTTCCCTTTGGGCTAGTGCAGCAGTTCAGCTGAACATAAGAGATGCTATCAAGCAATCTTTTGGCATGGAAGAGATTAAGTACAGTGAAGTCAGAACCAAAAGCTTGCAGTTCAGCAACATGCATAGCATGAATTTACATTCCTGAACACGTGAATTATGTCACGGTCAGACCCACAGCCGTCTGACAACTGCTTTGGGAAGTTTTATATTAAAGTCCCATCAAGCATTACAAGTGTTCCAAAGTGATGATGGAGTGAGAGATTAGAGAGGGGCCTGTGGCAGAGCTGGCAGCTGCTGCTGGAAGGCCTTTAAGTGTAGAGAGACACCCCAGGCTCCCCATGGAGGAAGGACACGTGCTTAAACATCAGCTCATTTATAGGGTTTATTAGTCTATTTGTAAATGAACATAGTGGCCTCCTCCCCTGTGATCACTGAGCAACCTCGATGCCAGAAGGGACAAAACCAAAAAGATGTGTTGTTTTGTTTTCAAAGGGAAACCACGATTGTGGGCCCAAGAAGAGAACTCAGCTCCCATCTCTGAGTTTGCTCTTTCTTACGGAGAATGGTAAAAGAAGTCTTTATGTTTTAATAGCATCTCTTAAATACTGGTATATTCCCTTTTTTTTTTTAAATGAAGCATAAATAGGCAACTTTCTCATGCATGGGTTATGTTTATATAGCACAGTTTTACCATATGATGTTGGAACATTTTGGGGGTGTTTGCCAAATACAAATTTGTGGCTCAGATTTCTGGATAATTTAAAAATTTCCAAGATGGGCTTAATAGCGACGCTTTCCATGAGACAACTTTTCTTAATTGATTAAATTAATTTAGTTTGATTTAATTCTCTCAGAGTTATTTTTACAGACAATATTTGTTTTTTTGTTTGTTTTTCACATCTCTTCAATTAAACATGTTATTCTTGTGCATATAAGCAATCATCCTGTTATGCCTTACTCTTCACTAAAGTAGATGATCTATAAATATTAATTCTCCAAATTTAGAAATGTGCTCTGAGCAACACACCTATAAAATTAGATAATATAAAGAAACTACAGCACTTACTTTATTGTTAATGCATCAAATTATATCTTTGTCTCACTGGTGATAAAACCTCAACTTTCAGATTTACATAAACCCAAGGCTGCACCTACAGTTGTTTAAGTGTTGGCAACTACTTTTTAACTCTAAAAGGAGTTTCATCTTCTTGAAAACTTTATGGAACTGAGAAAAGAAATTTATACCTGGTCTCTAAATCAAAAGAGAAAACAGACTCTGTCACTGGATCTTTTCCTGCTTTCTATAGGTTATGGCCAAAGATCATAAGGAAAGAAGGTTCATTTCAACAATCATGAAATGGAACTAGAGGGTGTTAAACCTACTCAGTGTCAAGGAATTCAAGTTTCAGGGTTTTTTTTCTTTCTGGGGAAAGTAATTTGGTTTGGGGCCATCAATTAAGGGATCAAGAAATCCAGCAGAGCCACAGTCTGATTACAATCTAATCACATTGCAGGGGAACTGCACAGTAATTACAGTTGTCATTGCCACACAAAAGGTTGCTGTGAGCTGTCAATCTTCCCATCACCAACAGGAAACTCAACTTCCATGCTGTTTACAAGCCTCTCTTAGGAGCTCTTGGGCCTAAATCCTAAACAAACTTCCTCAGTAATTGCCAGCAGAATAGCACAGCATGGAGACTGTGTCACTGGAGGTCCATTATTCTTTAAATTGCTCTCTCACAGAGTCAGCCCCAGCATCTTCAACACTTCTTTTTGTTTGTTCCCATGCCAGAGGTTCTTGGTAGTATCACAATGAGCTGCAAAAGCAGCCTTTCCAAAAACTGGTGTTTGTGTGCATCCAAAGAACAGCAGTTCAGCTCAGGATCAAATCCCCTTATTCCCTGGCCTACGTATTTGATTTGGAAATTACTGAATACATTTGTTGGGATAAAAGCCACAGAAAGGGCCGGACTTTGGGACTTTCTGCTGCTGTTGTGGATTAAGCAAAGAATCCAGAGATGGGAAAGGCTGAACTGGGGTGCTGATGCTCGGCTGGACCAAACTTGAGCTAATGCATGTGGTGTCTGAAGCAAACCCTGTGCAAATTCTTGTACCTCTGCCCTTCAGTGACAGCTCAAGTGGCCAAGCAGAAAGATGCAATGAGGTGTTTTTCCAGCCACTGTGGTTTGCACAATGAAGGTTTCACAGCTCTCAGTCCCTCTGACATATTTTTGCTGCAGGGCAGGGTAGGGATTTGCACACAATGAGAATATTTTTCCTAAGTTAAACCAAAATACTCTCTTATTTCAAGGAAGGTTTGGAGGACAGCCATATGCATTTTGAAATCCCTGGACCAGAATTAAGCCATTAAAGCAGATATTGCAAGATGTGTGTTTTTTTTACAACAAAGGGAGGGAATGGATCATTTTGGGCCCTTAGAGTATTTCATTACTCTCTTTCCAAAACAAAAGTGGAACAAATTGATTGCTTAAAGTTGCTTATTCAGGAACATTCCAATAACATCCCACCTTATGCTTTGGCTTCTGTAATAGCTTTTCCCTGAGCTCGTGACAGCAGGGTTCTGCCTTTTGCTGAATTAACAAGGAGTTCTCCAGGGTGTTGATGCTGGAGACTGCAAGGAAACTATAAAAGGGGACCTGGGTGCAAGACACAGCATACCTGAGACCTCAGCCAGACTGCTGGGGATTTGTCAGGCTTAGATTTCATGTTGAAGGCTACAGAAGCAGCACTCAGAATGCCCACCGTGCCCATTGTAAAGGTCCTTCTACAATTCACCATGAGACAAATTCTCTTGGCCCTTTATTTACACACCTGTGTGTTAATGTGTACCTGTGTGTGTGTTTACACACGTACAAATCTCAACCTTTAATATTCTTCCTTTAAGAAATCATATAATCTTTTAAAGTAATTTTGAATAAGAAGTGTTACTTCCTTTGCAGGTTAGAGCTAGCAATTGATTAACTGACTTGCTTTCAGCTGCCAGTGTCTTTAATTAGTTTCTAATGAACCCAAATGCATTATAAATGTAATTTCAAGTCAGCCTGAACTCTCAGTAAGGCTTTTACTGATCCCAGAGAGAGATGCAGGTTTGTAAGACTGTGATATCTTTTATTTCTTGTTGTCTGAAAGAGCTGTTTCTATAATTGTTTAGTGAACTGAGGGGGGAAAAGGGGGGTTTTATTACAGATTGAGAAGGAAAGCAATCTAAATAAAACCCACTAAATGAAGGTGGGTTCTGTGGCTGGAGTGGTGTCTAATTACATTAGGGGTCGTTGGTTGGAGACAGAAGTGGCACAAACTCACTGAGGGTCCTCAACAAACAGCAATGAGTTTAACATGGTTGCTCCTTTTATGGGGGGGTTTGAATCTCCTGGGTTTAGATGGCTGATTGGTTGGGGTCTCTCTCTACCCAAATCTCCGGTCAGTGGTGTGTCTGGATCTAAGCTTGAACAGGGTCTGAGGGTCTCTGTTTGAATCCCTGTTTACACAGGGACTTGTTTATCGAACTAGGAGAGCCAAATTGGGTTTGCCACCATAGCCAGATTTATCTGTCCAGGCTGGCTGTACTGGGACAGTGTCTGTATCAGGTTTGCATGTTAATAGATCTGCAAGAATGTCACTGAGTATCTTGTTGCCTGGCCTAAGCAATTATTGGTTTTGTTGGTATTTCTTGGTGCACATGGAGCTTGATTTCTGATTCAATTATCTACTGAAGCACAGAAAAGCTGATTAGAAAATATTCTTTACCTACAGTGTAATGTGTTCTTTTATAAAGATAAGCATACACAGGTATTTAGCTTTGATGCTAAGTAATTTTTCCTATGGGATCCCTTATTTGCATAACAGGATTTTGTTTTGCTGTTTAGTATCAGAAAGCCCAAATCATTCTGGCTTTTGCAGGGAATTGGTACCTGTGACGCACTTGCTCTGGGCTGAGGAAGCCAGTGTGATGCTTCTAAAATCTCCAAATTATTCTGTATCTTTAAAGTGTTCTGGTAAGATTACATCCTCCACAGTCCTACCTATACGTGGGAAAGAGAAATGTAACCAATTCCCCTGCTGACCTTTATCTTATTGTGTCTATTTAAAACAGGAAAAGCATTGGCTCAGCTAATACCTTAAATAACTAAAAGACACCCTGCTATTCCCAATTCCTGACTACTTCCTTGCTTGTTTCCCTCCTGGCTAGCAGTAGTTTGCATATAAATTGATATATGTATGCAAATTTTCAACTCCAGACAGAGCTTACCCAAGACAACAGAACAGTCTGTAGCTCTCCCAAATTCCTGTCTGAGCCTCCTCACCTGGACTCTGTTAGATACTTTTATTTACCTTCCTGAGTTATTATCTTTTGATAAAACACTGTCCTGCTGCCTTTAATTTTAAGCTAGATAGAAAATATGTTTTATGTGTAATTTTTTTTTTAAATGTACATATACATAATCACTTTTGGACCTTTTCAGCATTATATGCAGAACTTCAATGTAAATCTAGATTTACTAACCAAGTTGTGATCTTGAGCAGTGCTCTCAGTGTAAGGAAACTGGAAAGCAAAGGCAGCTCTTGAGGGGAAATGTGGATGTTTTAGGTCTGTCCATTTGAAGCAAAGGCCTTTAGTGCCTTAATTGCTTATGCCAACATACCCACCACTTTCAAAGGTACTTTAAATTAAATATAAGACCTTTAAGGATTTAAAAATTAAGAAAAACCCACTTTTTTTACTAAAGCCCCTAAGGAACCTGGTGCTGTTTGGAGCATCTGGATCCTCAAGCCCTTTTGTAAAATCTGCAATTTGCAGTTTGCCTGAGGGATTTGGGTGAAGTGGAAAAATGAGCTGAGCCTGGAACATCCTGATGTGTGTCTGGAGTTTATTTCCAAATGCTTAAGTCAGATGCTCTTTTATCAATTCCTGACACACTGATGAGTAAATATGGTCACCTGCAGGAACTGAATTCATGAGAGCCGTGTGCCAATGGATCTGGGAGTAACTGGCACAGCTTCTCAAATGAGAAGAGCTGGGGCAGATGCTGAGTGCAGGGTCAGGCAGCAGCATTCCCTGTGCTTCATTAGCTGCCCTTGGTGCTGGTCCATTTGGCTGCTGTGGGGATCCAGCTGCTTTCCAGGGGTGAGCAGCTGATGCTGAGAGGGAATGGCAGATCCACGGCAGTGGCGTGTGCAGATGGTTGTTATTGCAAATGGAATTGTTTGGGGTTTATTTGTCGAGTGTGTTCCTGAGCACACAAAAGGACAGCTCTCCAGTTGTTTGCAGTGAGGCTTGAGCACTGTTTAATGGAGAAGGCTGAGGAGGGACCTGCTTATCACACGAAGTAGGGTGGGAGGGATGGCTGGAGCGTTTGTTTTTGCCTTGGCTGGTGGTTGTGGGGACTGTTCTGTGACTCCACAGGCTGCTCTTGTACCTGTTCTTGTCTGCCCCAGTGTGTGGGGACAAATGTTGCCTCCAGGATGCTTCACCTCCTCTTACAAAGGTGGTACCTGCAGGGAGTGGCTGGGGAAGGGCATTTGCCAAGCAAAAGCCAAGTATTTCCTGTTTTCCACCCACAAAGAAGATGAACCCAGCCCTTCACCCCTTCCTGTGGCTGCAGCCTGGCATCTCCTCTCTCACTGCCCTCTTACAGGACTTGTCAACCCCTTTAACTACCAGAGGCTGCAGAAGTGTTGGCCAACAGCAATCCCCGAGCCTTCTGAGCTGCTGGTTTGCATGGCAGGGCCCAGGGTGGGTTTTGGCATGTCCCACAGAGTCTGGACCTCTCCTGAAGATGGTAGCAAACGAAGTGTGTGGCTTTCCAGGCAAAGGGGTGGTGGAACTGTCGTTATGAAACACATGGTTTTGGGAAAGGAGCTTACTTGCCAGAGTGACTGTTTGGGAGTGAGTCAGTAGATCAGCCCAGATGTAAGGCCAGTGGGAAGAGGAATCCTTCCAGTCTTGGGTAAAATCTCAGTGCTATTCCTGTTAGAAACACCAGAAACTTGCCGAGACACTTACAGAGATCCAGTCCCTGTGCGCTAAGGAAAGGCTGGGAAAAAAGTGATTGTGGAGTTAAAAAATCATCTACCACCTTTATTACATGAAGGAAACATGGCAGGGGATGAAAGGAAGAGCTTTATTTGCTGTTGAAGATGTTAGATTCCATGTGGCAGACAACATCCAAAAATATGAAGTCACTTCCAAAAAACACAACTGTTCTGTGGGAGCTATGATTTCCATATGCCTGGGCTGTCTGAGAACATCTTGGTGGCAGTCTCGGGACAGGAATGTCGTCATGAGCGCTGCTGAACTTTAGAGAGGACTGGATTGTTTTCCTGGTAGTGCCTAGTGACACTATTTTGTAACGCTAGCCTTTCGGAAAAAAGATATTCCCCGAATTAGCACATTACGAGCTCATTTAATGAATGTTCTGCCTCTCAGATGAGGGATTAAACTGGCTGGGCTATTGCTCTAAAACTTTTATAGGTTCGATTCTCTTCAAAATTACATTCTATCTTAGGCCTTTGGAAAATGGAAGAAATGACTGGCTGAAGCCCTGGGAATGGTGGTGTGCTTGGAGGGGTGTGTTACCCTCCCAAGGGATCACTGCTGTAGGGATAACAATCTGCCTCTACTGCAGAGCTACTGAAAGTCATTAGGGTTTGGCATTGGCTTTACCTTCCCCTGGGTGTGTTTGTAGCTGCACAGTGGAACCTCAGGCTGAGGTAGAAGGCAGTGTCCACTTGCATGCTAAATTCTGTAATCATAACATTCATGTTTTCTATCACATGGAACAGGCCTGGTATTCAGGTTTCACTATAGGGAAAAAAAAAATATTTTTTTTCCCTCTAACTTTTGCAGTCGAAGAGCAGTAGGAGTTTTTGGTTACAAACTGGGGTTAATACAAATTTGTCAGCCACTGTTCTGAAAGACTGATGGATGTCTCACAGATCCAGCTGCCTGTGTGGTCTGAGCAAACCCCAAAAGAGCCTCAGCACACTCTGTGTGTGGGAGAGGAGCCTCTGCTGCTGTGCAATCGCTTATGTCAGCACATAGGGGTTATTCCAGCTTTGGGCAAATAAATATACCCAAAATGAGTGACCTGGTGAGAGCAAGTGGCAGCTTTGGGGATGAAGGTGGTGAACCTGTTGGAATGGAACACACACTGCAGTGCTTGGGGGGGAGGGATGGTGTGGGCTCTCTGGTGTCAGTAATGTGTAGGTTGAGAGGTGTTGGAAGAGAAAAGAATGGCCACACTGTTCTGGTGGGGATGGAGTCAGCCCAGTTAAATATGGTTTGCTAAACTGCTGACAAGTCTGAATAAACCAAGTTTGTGTGGACAGGTCTGAAGCTTGCAAGAGGTCGTTGACTTTAATTATGGTTCAGCAGAAGAAAAATCTGAGCTAGGGGGACTTGAAAGGTTGAAAGCTGGCTGCTCCCAGCCCGGGGGGATATTTGGACTCCCTGGGTGTTACTAAGCAGCTTTCCCTGCCTGCAGTGTCCATCAGGTCACAGCTCACACTGGCTGGCTGGGCTCTGGGCATTATCCCTGGAGTTATGTGGGCAGGCAGGTAACACAGAAAATAACATTGCTCAGTAAACTTACAGTCATCACCCAGCCACTCAGGAGTGATTTAGATAAAATCACTTCTAAGGGCAGTGCTTCAGAGAAAGCTTTTGGAGGCACTGTGGGATGCTCTTCAATTTGCATCTACATAGAAAATATAAATGGTTTAAGTGTTCCAGAGGCATTAACAGCCATTTTAAATATTCCATTGGTGGACCAGGTCAGTTTTCTGACTGTGTTTCATTTGTCTCCATCCTCCCTTGTTCAAATTCAGTGTTTGTTAGCAAGGCCTCCAAGCTGCAGGGTTTATATCAATATTAATATTTTTCCCTTCTTGCAAATAATGGAGAACTTGAGCAAAAGCCCATCCAGGATCCTGAGAATTTCCTACACAGTTCAAAGGATTTTGGAACTAGCTTATAAAGGATCAAACTGTTTCAGTTAAAAAGTTATTTTATGGATGTAATCTGTGCAGGGCTAGGAACAACTTGCTGCACACAAATCCCCGAGCTGCTTCTGTTTTCTTGACTCCTCCTCAAGCTGCTAGAGAACTTTCCAGCATTGGATTAGCTGCTCAGAGAACAGCTTGTATCTAAATATTTTTATTTTTTAATGGAGGGTTTGCCCCATCAGATGTAGAAACTGCAATGATTCAGAAAGCTGATGCACTGGCTGCTTGTGCTCTCCAGCCCTGGAGTGCTGCGGGTTCAGTAGCACGCCTTGGCTCCAAACTTCCCCAGCAGGAAGCTTATAATGAAAGAGTTATTGAGCAAGAAACAGAAAGATTTAAACCAAAGTCACTCCCGACTGAACAGCTGTCTTTGTTTTCAATTTGTGCTATCAAGAAGGGATGGGGGCAGTGGGGAGGAAGTTTTTCCCTCCTCCATGCTGAGGCCATCCCTGACCTTCAGGTGCTTCATCACAGCCTCTCTCTGCTCCCTTCTAACACTTTCCCATCTGCAGCATCTCTCTTCTGAAAAGCAGAGAAGTGCTTTAAAATTGTGATTAATAGTGAATTTAATTGCCATCCCCTCCCCAAAGGAAGCTAACTACAGCTAAAGCAGAGAGAAAAAATGAGTGGCCCTGGAAGGCTGGATATTGGAGCTCAGTGCTGGGAGGCAGAGCTGGAACCCAGAACACAGAACTCCTCCTCACTTTCTTTCTTGATGAGGCTATATTTCTTGGAGGAAGAATGTGCGTGTCAGGATGGACAGGAAGGGTGGAAATCTGGTCCTGGAATTGTACTTGCCAGCTCTTACCATGAATTAATTGCATTTGGCTTGCCCAGCAAGTATTCATTGCATTGAGAGAATACAAACAGAATTTTGCAAGACTGGACTATCCCAGCTCCAGAAGCTGTGATACTTCCTACCCAGCACTCCAGCATAAATCTGTGTTCAACCCTCTTTTTTGTTGTTGTTGTTGGTTTTTTGGGGGTTTGGGGCTTTTTTGTGGGTTTTTTTGGGTTTTTTTGTTTGTGGGGTTTTTTTGTTGTTGTTGTTTTTGTTTTTGTTTTGTTGTTGTTTCTTTGTATTTGGAAGCACTAATGATTTTGCACTTGATGCATGCCCAGTGCCACTGTCTCCATCCCTGGCTTCTCTCTTTCTCCAGCATGCCTGATGCTAGCTGGTTAACTCCTTCCCCTCCAGATGTGGCTGCATTTCCTGCCAGATCTGCCAGTGGTGCAAAGTTCATTAAAAGAAGCGTGGAGCTCTTTAACATGAAAGCCCCTCTGTCGGTGTTCTGTGGATCATTGATGTGGCATCTCATACCAAGTGTTGCTGCACTTCTCATATTCACAGCATTGCCTTGAATTCCTGCCCTGCAGAAAGGTCAGCATTTCCCCAGCAGAAGGATCCCCACTGCTGGGCTGGGCAAAGGCTCAAAACCTGCAGGCAGTGTGGGAGAAACCAGCTGCCTGCCCTCCCCAGGGTGGGAAGAGCATCCTGGCTCTTCTGCCCCTTGCAGATGACGACAGTTCAAAGAGGAAAATAAATGATTTTTATCTTGCATCAAAGCTATTGTTTGCGGGTTATAACTGTGTCTTCTCCCCCTTGTACCCGGTAATAAAAGCAGCTTCAGATGGAAAAACAAAAATCCCACCAAAAATCCAGCAGAGGATTTTGAGAGGGGTTTTCATGTTAGAAAAAAGGAGAGGGAACTGTTCAGGCTTCAGGCTGGTAGAAAGCCTTCATTTATCGAGAGAATGAGAGAAGCTGTTGCTCCTCTTTGAGAGTCCTCCGTACCTGGGAATTTTTAGCAGGCTCAAAGCTTCCCTTGGTCCTGCACTTGCATCACTGCCCCATAACAGCTCACCTGAGGCAGGGGTTTGGTCTCACCAGCTCTCAGCTGGGAATAGATTTCCTTGGTTCTCCTCATACCTCTGTGGCTTTCAGAAAAATTCATTTGAATGGGCACCTTCTCCCAAGGAACAAGCACTGCCTTGCTTCTCTTGGCCCCTCTTTTTGGAGGAATGGTGTTAAAAATGTACCTTTTCTGTTCAGAAAGATTTTTTTTTTCCTTCTTCCTTCGTCTTTCAGCCTCCCATGTGATGCCCTGAATGCAGCAGTGCATTGTAGTGCCTGCTCTTCAAATTCTTAATGCACTGGGCAGTCAGGCATTCCCTGGGAGTTTTGCACCTGGAAGATGTGGAAGACAATTGAAAGTCAAACCCAGTGAAGGGAAAGTGTCTGTGCTCTCTGCTGTGCCACCCATGTCTGATAAGAGATGATTTCTTGGCAGTTCCTGTGTCCCTGGGGATGCCTTCCACAGCTTCCTCAGGAACAGAATGAAAATCCAGGGACCAAAAGCAGAATGGAGGTCAGAGCTGGGTCTGGCTCCAGCAAACCTGGGCCATGGGGTCTGCAGGAGCTCAGCCTTCCCTGCTGGGCAGGATCCTGTACAGAGTGAGTGTCTGAGGCCATGCTGGCTGTGACTCCTGACCCTGGTAACTGCAGCCACACTTCAGCAAAGTGGCTTTAACCACTGATCTGGGTGACTTTTACTGTCTAGACTGGGGGGTAGGTACTATATATTCCTGTCTCTTGAGGTCTTACAGTCTCCTGGGGCAGATATGTCCCCTCTTAATGTCTGTGCTCACATCCAGAGCGTTGAACCTTCTCGTCTGACTCCCCCAGCCCCTCCAGAGTCCAGACTGCTTCTATAATAAATAAATATTTTTTTCTTTTACCTCAAAAGGAAAAGGTCTGAGGGCTTCCTAAACCCAACTGGACAAATTGTTTATTGTGTGAATTTCAATAAGGGTTTTGAAAAGGAAGTGGTCTGTAAGGCCTGATAAACATTGTGCAGTAGATAGCAGTGGGGAAGGGTTGTGGTTCCATCTGGATGTACACACAGCCCTGGGCCTCTCCTGGCTCTGTGAGAACAATGAATTATATCCATCAGCTACAGGGCTGGCTCCTGGGCTGCTGCCATCAAACCCCACAGGCACTGGTACCAGTGCCTGTTGGGGATGGGTTCTGGGCTGGCAGGACCTTTGTCCCATCCTGGGACAGCAGGGATGGCAGCTCTGTACCAGAGGACACACTCAGTGATGCTGTGGCTGGCTCTCCACCAGGCTCCTTAACTGTGTGAATAAAGCTGAGCACTGGATGGGGAATAAATCCAGCCAAACATTGACCCCCTAGTCCAGGCTGGGTGTGCATTTCTTGCCCTGTGCAGCTCCCTCCTCACACAGCCACAGCACACTGGGGATCTTTGCTTGAGACTGACAAATCCTGAGAATAATTTTTTTTTTCTTTTTTTTTTTGCCTGGCCAGGAAGTATTTACATAATTATGTGCTTGAAGAGTTGGGTTCCAAATAAAGACTCGATTTCAGATATAAACATGCAGAGCATTAAAAACTCCCACAAAGTAAATTTCTGACTTTAATAGCTTGAATTACTGTGTGTTTAGGGAATTAATAATCAGTGGAGGCAAGATGGCACAAGTGAAGTTACAGCAGGAAAAGTTCAATATTAAAATTACGTATCTGTAATAATCTTTTCAACAAAAGATTGCCCTTTTTTGTCTTGTTAAGAAGGGTCATGGTACTTAGCCCAGTGGTTATATTCTAGGATTTGTAGATGTTTATTTCAGCAATTGGTTTTCTACCAAAATTATTTGTTTCTTGTTAAAATGTAGGTAATCCCTTGCTTTAACTAATATCTTAGAAGAAAAGAAAAGCAACATTGAAATTAAAAAAAAACAAACTGGAAGTGGTGTGGCCAGAGCAGAATCTCATTTAGAAGATATATGAGAACCTCATGTTGACATGTATTGGCTCTGGAGTCCTTTATGTAATAGTTTCACTCTGGTATTGAAAATTATACATCAGCTGTATTCCAGGGGTTTTTTCGAAGTGTTTCTGGGGAAATCCCTGGATATTGGTCAAATTCTCTTGACAGATGAAGAGAAAGTATTCAGTGTGCTAAGATCTTGCTGGGATAGCTTAAACCATGAAGTGCCTGTTCCTGTTCATCCCTGTTAAAGTACTGCCCTTCACCACGTGCAGCCCCACCAATTCTGGCAAAACAGAAATGACTTCTGTGAGTAAAGCTGGGCTTGGGAACAAGAACAGCTTTTGGAGGAGGCTGAAGGTGTGTCTGATGCAGCTGCAGAGTGTCATGGTGCTGATCACAATGAGCTCATAGGAAGCTCTGTAGTTTCTCTTGGTCCACATGAGAAGTGTTTTTATAGGAGTGCCCTCCCCAGAGCTGGGCAATCGTGGAGGCAGAATGCTTAACTTGCATTTTGGAGCTGGAGCTGCAGCTCTCCTGGGGTAGGGGTGGAAGCGCTGCAATCAAGACTCCTGCCCTTAGTGTGATAGGAGAGGCGGAGGGGAAATGATTTTCCAGGTCACTCCTAGGAGCTCTGTATTTCCATGTGGGACAGGCAGCCTTGGCAGGTCGTGCTGCCAGAGTGTGGGCTGGGATGGAAACCCCTCCTTAGGCTGTTTTGCAGACAGGAGATTCTGGGTGGAGATTCTGCAGGAGCTGCTCCGGGGTGTGACTTCTTGTGTGTCACGAACCCAGTGTTCTGAGGATGCGTTTGGGCATCAGGATGCTTCAGCGGAGCCCCACAAAAGCAGTCACAGCCCAGAGATGGGGCAGCACGTGAGCAATACCCTGTTAAACGTGAGCATGAGCGTCCTCTTGTTCAAGGAGCTCACAGGAGAGGTTGGGGAGGAGATTTCACCGTCATGAATGTACTCGTGAAAAAAACAGGGCTGGGAGATTGAAGGGAGCGAAGGCAATTATGGCAAAGTGGTGGCTTCCATGTCCCCTGGGTGCCAGCCCAGCACTGTGGGCACAAGGCAGCAGCAGGAGGGAGCAGAGCTCTGCCACCTCCCTTCCCTCCCTGAGCGCTGCCAGGATCACAGCCTCAACCCCAGGGTGGCTGCCAGCCCCGCACTGTGTTTGTTGTGGGGTTGCTACTGGAGTCTGTGGTCGAAGGGAGTTTCTCAGGCGTGTTGGTGAGTCATCTGATACAGGAGGAGCCTGAGACAGCAGCTCCACGTTGCCCCTCGCCCAGCAGCAGATCCTATTTAAATCAGCAGCAGGAGTGTCAATTTATCTGTGACATGTTTTTCAAGATGGCTGAGGAGACCAGGAGCTGACAAATGATTCTTCCACTTCTCCTGGCTAATTTTGGATTAGCTGCATTTACAAACAGGTGCAGAAACATCCACAGGTCCCAAAATTCCTCAGTGTGTATCTGGGGGGTTTCCAGCACCCAAAGCTGTGGGGGGCAGAGCAGAGAGCTCAGGTGTGTTGGTGTTCCATCCTTTGCAGGTGTGTCACATATCATAGGGTGAGGTTTTAAATGCCACCTTGGCTGGTCTTTGGAAGGAGGTAAAGCACCTTCTGCCCTTTGTTGGTGTGAGCTGTGGATTTTGCTCAGTTTTAGTCTGGTGCTTTGTGTCGAGGTGCCAAAGGTACCCTGGGTTTGACCCAGCAGGGAATTGTGCTGGGCACAGCAGCAGAGCCTGTGGGCACAGAGGAAATGACCCTTGATACAGCCTGTGTCGAGCTGGGGGCAAGCTTGTTGTGGTGAGATGGACTTTACCATGATGAGGCACATCCAGGAGCAGGAAATCTTCTGGTCCAGACTCACAAGAGCCTGTTGCTCCCCATTTGCTGCCAGGAGAGAGGAGGCCAGCACCCACTGAGAGCTTGGATGCCCCATCAGATGAAGACTGTGAGGCTTTGCCCCAGCATGGAGCAGGAGCAGAACAGTGCTTAAGGACACTGAGCTGCTCCCTCAGCCCTCTGCCGAGGTGTGTGTGTGTGGAAGATGCCATTTCTACAGCGCTTTCTCAGAGCCTGTTTATCTCTGAGGCATTTCCCCAGCTCTGTGCTGGCACAACTTCTGTGGAAAGAGAAAATTAGAAACAAACAGAGCTCCTCTTCAGAGGGCTGTGTGCAGACCACAGTGCTGTCCCATGCTGCTCACATGGCTGTCCCTGCTGATGGGGACCAGGCAGCATTTACTGACTGAATGGTTGCAATTTAACTTGGGGGTTTTCCCCCACTAACTCTGTGCCAATGCTTTCGGTCCCTACCTGCTTGAAGGAAGATGCAGTTGGGCTTCTCGGATATCCTTGAACCTCATCTCAAATCACTGAGAAGAAACGTTGTTTCCTCGGGGGCAAGCAGTCTGATAATTTTTCATCTTTCATCATGATTCCCATGGACACTCTTTTTTGCCGTCTTTAAAGATTTTAAGTCCTTATAGATCTACAACACCTGCAGCCTCTTCAGGTCTGTGAGTCCTTTCTCATCAGGGTAGGAGCCCTGAATATCATCTCTTCCCCAGCATCTTCCCCAGGCTCCTGGTGGTTTTCTATCCCTCAGCACACAGCATGAATTCAGTCCCTGAGTGAATATCACCAATGTGAGTGGCAGGGAAAAGGTTCATCAGCGACTTTTCTACAGAAATGTAATCAGTAAAATGAGGCACTGTGAGGACACTAATAGAGGGTTTGTGCTTGACAGCGTGTGGTACTGACCGTGGCTGTTAGTCTGACTACCTGCTGCTTCACTCAGCTGCACACACGTGTTTGGTGTAAGGCAAAAAGTACAAAATACTTTGCAATCAGGTCTAGCCTCAAGATTTAAAGTTAAAGGTGAGGATGTCGATAAGAATTCAGAATTTTGGGGAGAAGACAATGCCTTTGACTAGCTTGTTTTCCATACTCCTTTACTGGGGATTGATTGAAAGGAGTCTGAAGGAAAGCAGTGCCCTAAAATCAACATGCTGTCCAGTAACAACACCAGGAGAACAGAGCTCCTCAGAGCTGCTGCAGGCCTGAGCTGCCCTGGGAACTGTACAAGCCTAAGAAGTCAAAAGTGTTGACCTGAATAAGAATGAGACCATTTTTGGCAGCTGAAATTTAATGTGGAGCCCGGATAAAAGACCTTCCAGTTCACTGGGCGTAAATGTGAATAACTTACTGTTTCTTGGCTGAAATCATGGTGTTAAGAGCAGGCAGCAGCATTACACAGCACACTTTTCAGTGCTGATTTCAATTTTGATACAGTCCCAGTGGGACTATAGAAAACTCTGCCCCATTATGTTTCAGAACAATGGGATCACTGCAAAAGAAAGACACCAAGTGCAAACGTGCCAAGCTGATTCCTTTCCAACCTCAACTTGAGCAAAAACATTCAGGAGCAAACATCCACAGATCTTGAGGTGGGCAGAACCAATATTCAGATCTGTGTGATGTGACATTTTTTGGCCTTTTTGTACGTTTGTAACATAATTTTTGCAAGGATGACACATCACTTTCTGGGCTTCTGACATGCCATGACACATCTGCCAGAGCCCTGAGCTGCTGTGTGAGCACTGAGTACGTACAGCACCATGGGGAGGTGTTTTGGGCTGGGATACTGATCCATCAGGTACTGTGTCCAGTCGTGGCCACTGTTGTGGAGGTATAAATTAACTCTTAATGATGTTTGGATGAAGATGTGCATTTATACCTTCATGGACTCTTTCTGTGCAGATGTCTCACTGCCCTGGCTTCCAATAGCTGAGGTGTCACCAAATGGCACCCTCGTGATTAAAAGTCAGATTCCTCTTGCTGTATCCATTTTCAGAGAAGTTAACAGTGAACAAACAGGACATTATAGGAAGATGATCAATAAAGTTGTAATCTGTGAGTTGGTCCAGTTGTTGCCACGCTGTCCCCTTGGGGTGAGCCACCAGGTGCAGTGACCCCTGGGACAGGTACTTACAGTCTCTGACAGCAAGAGAGAAACCAGTGGGAAAGATGTAAAAGCATTCTGAGTATAAGCCATCCACCCTGGATTATATCAAGAAGGTAATAAATGCTTTGGAGGGGTAAAGCACCAGGGAGAAAGAACTATTTAAACAGGGCAACATTGGCACAAGAACAAATAAGTGTAGGCTGGCCATAAATACTCTTGGTGGAATATTCTTGGAAGAAGGTCTCTCTAGCCATGAGAGAGTATCTCTTTCATTCAAGGAATATGGGAAAGAAACTGTTGGTTGGGTTTTTTGCCCTCCCTAAGATGAAGTTTACTAGGTGTATATGAACAATTACGTGTGCAGTGCTGAGGATCCCTTCCTGAGCTGTGCTCCTTCTTCAAAGGATAAAGGCAGATTTTTGTCAGGTAATTTTGGTAAAGAACGCCCTGTGCAGTTCCGTGAAAACCCAAGTGATAGTAATTCCAGTTTTGGACAAAAGTCTTTGGATTTCCAATAACTTTTTGAGTCTATTCAGAAGAACTGAGAGCAGCAGCCAGAGAGTGATGTATGGCACATCTAGCAGAGCTCACTGGCATCATTCTGCACTTTACTCTTCCAGTGCTAACACTAGCAAGTCATTAGAAATGGAAATTTGCAAAGAAAACCATGTCAATAGATAAACTGTGGGGAGAAGGTAGTAAATCTATCATGTCTCTTCTTTATAAACCAAATTATTAAATCCTCATCAGAGGGCAGCACGGGTGGTTTATTCTCAGAGCTGGTATGGCTCTTGCTTTTCAGAAATGTGAAATTTCATCCCAACAATGGGACACAACCCAGAGGTGTGTCCATGTGCTCCTGCTGTACTGGAATGACTCAACAGGAGGTACACAAGAGACAGGTGTCTCTGTTCTCATCTCCTCGGTGTTTGCAGCAGCTCCTTCCCTCAGCATCCTCCAGGAGCTCCTTTCCTCCCAGGAGCAGCACCAAACTCAGCAGACACATTTCAGAAGTTCACAACTCTGTCTCTAGGTCACCTTGTGCTTCACATCCTCCTAGTTCAGGCCCAGGGACATGTCCACATCTCCCTGTGGACCAGCCACTTTCTTTCCTGGCTCTTTCCAACCCACAATCAGCTTCCAGGCTTTTGGCAGAGCTGTTGCTAACGGGGTCGCCCAATGTTCCCTCTGTGCCTTCCCCTGTCTGCCCAAATAACAGTCCAAACATGGCTTGCACTTGTTTTTGACTCAAAAGATGCCTTTGGACTTAGGCTAGAACAGGCCAGGACTTGCACAAAACTAGTCTTTCATGAGGAGGGGAAAAGTTTTCCACTTGCTGAAGCTGAACTTCTGTGCAGGAAAATGCTGTTTCCAACTAAACTTTCACTGTAGCTCTTTGATCCAGAGTGGAATTTCTGGACAAAATTAAAGTTCACGTGAGGCCAGTTCTTTTGTTTTCTTTCCTCAAGATGTTTGGCTCCTTTGAACCCTTTGTTGCATGGTGGAGGCACAACTGTGCCTGGGGATCTCTCCTTCAATCTGCTCTCAGCTGCTTTTTCCCTTTCTTTGGCTGGCATTTCTCATTCCTCTCCTTAGGATGAGCTTCCCTTTGTCTGAGATTTTCTTCATACTCTAATTCTTCTAATCTCATCTTTAGAAAGTACCTGCTTTAAGACAGGGTGAACAAGCAGTGTGGAACAGATGATGTGGAAACTAAAAGGTCTTGAGGTAAAATCATTGATTGCAGGCTTCCACCCCACGTACCTCTCTGCTCCATCCTAAAAAACTGAGCCTCAGTAGGTTTTCTACCTCTTTATCTCAGTAACATATTTGAAATTCCCATTAAAGCTCATTATTTCCCTGAATGTACTCTACCAGCATAACTATATCAGCACCACACAACTATCTAAACTAACAATATCAGAAGTACAGAAAGAATTGTAAACAGGCAGGTTGAAATTAATTTCAGCAATCTCTGCTCCAGAGAACTAAATGTACAAGCCATTGCAAGCTTTTAGGAAGGCAGATACATTGCAAGATGTTTTGGTGTGCCTTTACAATCAGATTTCTTCCCACGATGAAAACTATTTTACTTCAACTCCTGCCTCTTTGTATACTTTCTTGTAATGATAAATGACCCAGCCTTGGAGATGTTTACAGTTCTCAGTTCACTGAGGGTGGAACAGATGGCAGCGCTCACATCTTCCAGTTGTTCTGAAAATGCTCTTGCTGGCTGTGGGGAAATATTGTCAGGAGGTGATCTGTGCTAATAAATATTTTTAGGATGTAGATGGATTTTAATGAATTTTTGTAGCCAGGTTCCCACTTCCTCTCTCCTTTTATTTTCTTGTTTCTTTTTAATTTTTTTTTCCAAATGTGCTGAAAGAATAAGCCAAAAAACCACTATATAAGTTATAAGCACATAGGGAAATGAGCCAGAAAGTGATAGGGTAAGTTTGAGTTATTAAATTCAGGTCATACCCTGAAGGAGATTACAGCAAGATGAGCCAACATAAATATACACTATATTTCTGTCATATGTCTTTGTTACCCTGGGTGGCCTGCAGTCAACTAACAGGGCAAGGGGAGAGAAGTAGAATACATGAGCGTTACAGGATCCTAATCCAGCTGGTTGGAATCCAGTTCCTATTAACCAACTAATTTATATTCCTTCTCTGAACCAGACAGTGATGTTAGTCTGCTGTAAATCTGGAGAAAGGACTATAATTCTGTGTTTTACTGAATTCAAGTCCCACAGCCATCAGCCCCTTCTCCTCCTCCCTTGTTGAACATTCCTAATCCCCTAAATAACAAATGGTGGTTTTCAGTGAAACAAGACTGCCTAGTGATAAGAAAAGCCATGCTAAATTAAATGCAAATCTTGCACAGCCCATGTATTTTATGGATTTTCAGACCTTGATCCCTGGATAACCTATAAAGGAAGGATTTCAAGGGTTTTGGAGGAAGATCCACAATGCTGGAAGGCATTAATGTATTGGCCACAAGTACAGAGAGTGTTATCTCTTAAGATGTAGAGCCAAATTCTGGTTTTCATTAAACTGGTGAAAATATGGAAAACACTGCTTGCAGTGCCATCACTCAAGATTTGTTCTTGGTGTAATAAGAAACAGAATTGGTTCCAACATTAGGCCATCAGCCCACACAGAGTTAAGCTGTGTTGTTAGTCTGCATTAATGAAGATATCAGCCTGATTTTCACTTGGGGCAAAAATAAGGGCTGAAGACGATGTCCTCTGTGCCAAAAACTCCAAAGATATTGCCCCTAATGTGGCACCTTTTAGCATCCTGTGGGAAGCATGGCCCCAGCAAGGTTGCTCCAGCACAGGAATAAACCAGGGATGCCCCATCCTCTGCAAGGCTGTGTTCCAGCACAGCTCAGAGCCAGGCTCACCTGGGGATGGCTGCCAGACCCTCTCCAGGAGGGACACTTTGCTCGTCTCAGGGCAGCTCAAATTCAGGAGGGACTTCTCAGTTCAGGGGATTCAGGAGTTTGATGTCTGAGAGCAGCCTGAGGTGAGCGTGTGCTGTGGGGGGTTTGGATGCTGACACAAACCAGGGCTAAAAGGGAGCAAAGTCTGGATTCCCAGAGGGGGGAAAATGCCCTGCAAATGGGGGTAATTTTATCTCAGCTTGTAAATGCTGTGTGGGATGGGGCTGGGAGCTGCAGCCTGCAGGGCACCCCACGAAAGAGCAGGAATTGCAGCTGTGATAAGAGGTGAAGGCTTCTTTTATCCTCCATTGCAAATGCCAACGTGTTGGCACCACAGTTTCCCGTTTGAATCCTGGCAGATGTGGTAAAATCTGTTTTAATGAGCCCAGTGAAGATCCTGTAGGAGTCTGGGGCCACAAGAAGCCTCAAGCACAGGGTGCAGCTCTGTTTTCCCAGCATTTGCCAGCACTGGGGGCTGGCTCTGGATAGGAGCAGGACAGTGGGCAAAGGGAGGCTCTGCGCTCATCCTGCTCCATTCTGTGGCTGTAAAAATAAACAAACACGTGGGGTTGGGGAAGAACCCTCCAAAAAACATCTCTCCCTTGTTTTGCTTTGCCTATCACAAATCTAAACACAATATTTTCTCTCATTCTTGGGCTCGCATGAATTTGTGACAGTACAATTGGGGGCCGTAGCACATTGTCTGGAGGAGTTTACCAAGGAAATCGAGAGTTTGGTCAGCAATTGTAAATATCCTCCCCTAATCGAGTTTGTTTGTTCTGCAGCTCACTCCGGCGTCGAGGGCTGTGGGACACCCTGGCACCAGGTTACTGGTGGGAAAGATCCCCTGCTCAGATAAGGATGGGAATAAACTCCACCCACAGAAATGCCACAGAAAAATCCCTGATTTATCCATTAATTGCTTTAAGGGGTGGTGAGTGTGAGTACAACAATGGGGTATTGACAATAATGTGCCTCCTTGGCAGGAAAAGGGCCTTCCCCTTGCTCTGAGGCTTTAATGTGCTTGTTCTTGGAATTACAAAATGTTCGCAAGTCCTGCAGCAGCTCAGGGATGCAGAATGAAAGACAAGTACCCAGCAAATAAAGCAAATGTTGGAATGGGTGTTTCCTGCTTGGAATGAAGCAAAATGCTCTTATTGTAGTGAAATGTGCCCAGCACTGCAGGCTGGCAGTCTGTTTCTCATGGAGTGACACCAGGGATTCTTTAGGGGGTTTTAAGGTTCTTTTTGTGACCTGCTTCTTATTTGTGATACCCTGGGTACTCAGCACATGGAAAGAAATCAGTTTGTGGGAGATGAATCATTTTCAAAACCCAGATATTTTCTAAAAGACTGCACATAAAGAGTAGCAGAAGCTGAGTGTCAGACAGCAAGGGCTGTGGGGAGAGTGGGTCTGGCTGCTCCCCTTTGGGATGCCAATGGAATGGAGAAACAGTTGGGAACACCTGAGACACAGTGACTGCTGAGGCTCAAACAGGAACAAGTGCTAAAAGATTTGCTTGACCCTCTTTTAAGTCTTTTGAGAGATGTTCCTCAACTGCAGGGCTTTCACTCCATTCTGTTCTCACACACTG
Source organism: Brachypodius melanocephalos (assembly GCA_013398615.1). Lineage (NCBI taxonomy): Eukaryota > Metazoa > Chordata > Aves > Passeriformes > Pycnonotidae > Brachypodius > Brachypodius melanocephalos. Next base: position 1,168,307 of record VZSR01001033.1, on the reverse strand, counting down.
ACATGATGCTGGACACTGTCTGCTGCAGAGGCTGGGAAATTGAGGTATGGTTCAAGATGACAATGATCCCAAAGGATCAAAATCCTCAGCAATGGCTAGGTCTTGGGATTGAAGGGATTGTGGAGCAGTTAGTGCTGCACTGCTGAAATCCAGAGTGAGCACCCCTCTCTGGCATTCCCAACAGCGCCTCCTGCTTGTGCTGGCAGCAGGGCATTGCTTTGCCTGAAAGAAAAGGAGCTTTTTTCTGTGCTCTTTGTCTTCATGTTCTTGCAGAAGATGTGGGTGCTGCAGGCCAGGGCATGCCAGGGGACACTGGCAGCCAGCAAGGAGCCACCTGGCCCCACACATGGCCAACCCATGGTAGCAAGCTTCAGCAGAGTCTCTGTGGAGGAACTAGGTGGGATGCACCACAAGAAATAACCCTGGGGCTCTTGGGGCTGGTGCTGTGTGATCCCTTTGGGCCCACCAGGGTGCTCGTGCTCCCAGGGACAGGATCTCAGGTCTTCACATTAAGTCTGAAATGGCTTTTAAAGAGACTTTCTCTCTTCCACTGTCAAGGAGGAGATAAACTTTTCAGTGCCACCGAAGTTGCCCTTTGGACGCAGTGGATATCAGGCTGCAGTTCAGTGCTAAGTCACACTGTTTCCACAACCAGGGCAAGAAAAAATTGTGCTCAAGAGATGTTTACCTGTTGGGAGCTTAATTTCAATATATGTTTCCTTGCTAATGAGTCAGAGGTCCAATTCTGTTCCCTATTACACAGCATGAACCTGGAAAGCACAGCAGATGCCATTCTCCATTAAATCAGGTTATGCTGTGAAAGCAAAGTTGTTCCAGATTTGCCAAATTTATATAATTGAGAGCAGAATAGGGCCTGGCAGCTGAGCTGGCAGCAGTTTTCTCAGTGCGTCTTAACCAAGGAGACTGTGAGTAACTGGCTGGGTGTTTTACAGCCACTGGAAATGTTCTCCACCTGGTGCACAAAGTGACTGGAAGATGCTTCAGTGCTGTGGTTTCGTCTTGAGAGACTTTGGTATGAGGTTATGTACACGTGCTTGATCCCAAAACAGGGATGGGAACCTATGGAAGTGGAGCTGCAGAAGGCCCTGAGCCATTGCCATGGGTAGGGCTGGCTGGTGGGTTTGCTGTGCCATTCAGCACTGGGAGCTCAGAGTGCACACATGGAGATACCCGAGCTCTCAAAACCTGCAGCATCCACAGGGTGGGCAGAGGTGCAGGACAGAGCCTGCTCTGCTCCCTGTAGCACTGGTGGGACTCTCACAAACAGGAAAGAGATGCTGATGCAAATCTGATACCGTGGTGCTGTGCTGGGAGCAGATAGCTGAGGGCTGGGGGAGAAGAGGATGGGCACGTTGTGTATCCACAGTTCCAGAGGCAGGGCTCTATTGTTCTGTGCTGTGCAGAGGCTGTTCCCTGGAGGATATCCTGTCTGGACAACCCTGTGCCAGTCTGCTGTATGGTGGTGGAGGGGCTGGATGGTCAGCCTGGAAAGAATTCAATGAGGCCTTGTAAAAGCAGTGATTTATCTGCAGCAGTGAAGTGAGCGAGCAAAGTCTCAGATTTTCCCCCTCTTGCTGGGTTTTTATCAGTGTGCCCATTGTCCCTCTCCTTGGGACATCCCTCCACACTGCCAGGCACTCACAGTGCCACGTGTGTGTGCAAGGATGCTTCAGTGTCAGAGTTCATCCCCATGGTCTCCTGTGGGGAACACAGCCACAGAGGGAAGCACCCAACTGCAGCAGAGTGAGGAACCAGCCCAGGGTCTCCCTGCCTTCTGATGCAATTTGGAAAATGCTTCGGGAAGAGTGTTTATTCCAATGGAACTGACTTGTGAATACCCTAGCTCTGACTTACCTAGACTGCCTTGCTGGGTGTGAAAAAAAACCCAGAATATTTACTATATCATTAAGTTAAATAACACACCCAGTTGTTTTGGACATGGAATCCACCAAAGACAGGATGGTCTTGCTCCTGCTGGCTGCTTCCAATAGTGGTTTCAAGGATGTGCTCTGCTGTGAGCCAGTGTGGTCCTCAGAGAGAGCAGCTGGTGAGACTCTGGGTAGTTTGAGCTCCTTGCTGATCCTCTAACTCATCCCTTTGACTCTGCTGATGCCCTTTGTACCAGCAGAGCTGTGCATGAGAGGATCTAGGGGTTCCCAGCTTGGAGGTGATGGTTGGGATGGGATGGGACAGGAACAGGACCTTGTGGGGTAGCAGCAACCAGACTCTTCCCATCAGCTCTCTGTAAATACAGGCAATAGTTTCTCATGCATCTTTTTCCAGTGAAAAGTACTGATTTGCAGACATCAGGATGTTTTCTGAGCCTATGTTGAAGCTTTTGTTTAGGTTTTCAGGTTTTCCTCTAAAAATAATTTCATGACCTCTTCTAACATTCTCAAAACTAAGGTAGTGCCCCATCTTATAACAGAGGTGAAAATAGTTTCAGCATTTCCTCCAAATCAGAAATAAAATATTAAAAAAAGGAAAAATTGAAACCTCAAAAATGTGAGGAAAAAATTGGATTTTTGAAAAGCTGTGTTTTCAGTCAATCAAAAGTAAAATTTCAATCTTGCCTCCTCTTTTGAAGTGGAGGTGCTGAAACTGCCAGGATGGAGCTGCTGTGGCTGTTGGCCCCAGCGATGCCTCTGGGATGGGGAGGAGAGGGATGAGCACTTCCATTTGCAGTTTAAGCCTCACTTTGTGAGTCAGGTCACCAGGACAGGGCAGTGCCCATCACTCCATCCCAACTGTCAGCTGTAGAACTGCAGCCTGCAGAGATTTAGCTTGGACCAAGGGCAGCAATTTGTCTGCCTTTCCACACCTTCCCAGGGCAGTGATCATTAAACTCGAGTGACCTGAGTCTGCCCTGTGAGCTGGACTCTGGTTCCTGAGCAACACCAGGACAGTTGGAGAGGATTTGTTGTATTTACAGTGATAAATACCAGCCCAGAGCTGAGCTGCCCCACCAGAACTTTCCTTGTGGCTCTTTCCCTCTCCCATCCAGACAAACAGATGGTCACAGTCCTCCCCTGCGCCTGCAGAGCTGCACCACAAATTACACGGGGGTGTGAGTGGGGATGTCAGGCTTGTTCAGCTTCCATATTTTACAAGAATCGTCAAGAATTTAGCTTGGATTTTCCACAGAAGGGGGAAAAAAATCCATGATTTGCAGTTTGGCAAAAGTGAGAGGGGAAGGGGCACACGGGCCAGGGCTGTGATCCTCCCCTGGGGCGGCAGCAACAAGGATGTTAAAACACAGAAGTTTTAAAAGAAGTGGCTTGTTTCAACACTTCATTTAGCTTTAAGTTCCTTTGGAATTGGCTTCTCTGGTTTTTAATGAGCTGAGAAGACTTGAAGTCTTCTGCACCCAGGCTTGATATTCACCAGAAATGCAGCTCTTATTTGTTGTAAGCATCCATGAACAAACTAAAGACGTGAACAAGGCAAGATTTTAAGTTTCCTGTTAGGAAGTTTGATGGTGCAGAGATGCAGGTCCCACGGGGGGCAGTGCTGGGGATGGGCCACTGCTGTGGTTTGAGGAGCAAGGGGACATGTGGGGCTCATGTCCTTCCACCTGGCGTGGATAGGGTACCACAGGTCTCAGGACTGTGATGAGGTTGCTGCAAGTGCTGGCTCATTTGGCAGCTGGACACAGCCCCTGGGTCACCGTGAGTCACATCCCCTGCACCTTGGGGTGCAGCACTGCTCGTGGAGTCTTTGATGTATGAGCTGTATGTATGATTCCTTGGAAACAGCTTCCCCTAATCTAATTAAAGGAAAAGCATCACTGCACTTCAGAGCCTCAATTAGCAGGAAAAGCAGACTCTGAGCATACGAATATCAACTCATTTTGGGAGGAGGACAGTGAGCTCTGCTCCATGCAACCAGAAGTTTTACAAATGGCACTAGGTGTGGCAAGTGACAGGAGGAAACTGATCCCTAAAATCATGTCAGTGTAGCTTAGAGATGACCAGAAAGGAGCATCCAAGCCCAGCTTCTTCTCACACAGCAGCTCCTCAGGACAGGGCTGCCACAGCCACAGAGGTGTGGACAGGGAGGGTAACTTGGGATCTGTGCTCTGTCCCAGGGGCCATTCATCAAAATTCCAGGGCTTCCAATTGGCTTTTGAAGAGGTTGCAGACAAGTAAATATGCTAATTCACTAATTCAGCACTTAAGCACATACTTGAAGCTAGACAGCTTTTTAAGTGCCTTTATGAGTGGGAGCCAAGACAACAAGGGAACACAGCAGATCAGATCATTCTTCCCTGGCCTAAAATCAACAGCGACTTCAGCATGAACAAGGCAACAGCCATCTTCAAATTCCTGCTCTTCCTTCCCCTCCCATGGGAGCCAGGCAGCCAGAGCCACCAAATTTGCTCCACTTGTCACTTCCATGCTGGTGCTGGTGGCACCTTCCTGCCAGCCTGGCCCTGTCACCCTACTTTTACCCATGCTACTGAATGAATGCATTCATGAATACAAAAAGGATGGAGTGACACATCTCAGTGAGAAGATGAAAAGAACATTTTCCTTTTGGATATTTGATTATCAATTATTAGTTTCATTGAGAAGAACCCACACTTCTTCCCTCTCAGGCTCTTGACTCAGTGATTTTTTTTGTTTGGGTGATGGTTTATTTTGCACAGCAGCTGCTGGGAGGCAGCAAAGCTGTAAACCCTGCCATAAATCCAGACTGTCCATCCATGGTGCCCAGCTGTGAAAACAGAAAAAAAAAAAAAATCATATGCTGGCTGCTTCATTGGCTCCTCTTTCCTTCACTTGAGGCAATTTCCTTTTGCAGTTGAGTGAAGCCTTCCAGGGAGATGGCTGCAGCAAGAGGAGCTGTGCATTAACTGAGATCAGCTCAGGTCCTGACACTTTATGTATTACAGGGTATTGCTTTTAGTAACTTTTTAATCAGAGAGGAAAAGTACATTTAACTGGGAAAGGCTAATTGGTCTCCAAACAACACACACCAGGTGATAGTGAATTATCTCCTCCACCCCATGTGTCAGATCATGCCACAGCTGATTTCTAAACAGGAATTTCTTAGGGCTGGAGCCCTTGATAAGGGATTTTGCTCTGAAAGGGAATCCAGAATTCCCTTTTAGCTCCTTGTCCTTGGGATATGCATTGGTTTTGCATGGCCTGGTTTTTGGTTGGGGGGGGCACAGGGTGGCTTCTATGAGAAGCTTCTGGAAGCTTCCACCATGTCTGGCATTGCCAATCCCTGGTGGCTCTGAAGATGGACATGCTGCTGGCCAAGCCTGGGCCAGTGAGAGATGATGGTAACACCTCTGTGATAACAGATTTAAGAAGAAAATCAAAACAAAGTGGGCAAAGTTTTTTTCTAGCAGAGAAGAGGAGGAGGTGAGAACATGTGAGGGTAACAACATGGAGAC
>VZSR01001033.1:1056315-1162782 GCA_013398615.1 Brachypodius melanocephalos | reverse complement strand
TCCATGCACAGCCCATGAGGATCCACAGGAGATGCAGAGATCTATGGGGGTTGCAGAGCCCATGGGGCGGTGCCCATGCCAGAGCAGGTGGATGCCTGGAGGAGGTTGTGATCCAGTTGGAGACCCAGTGGAGAGAGGGGCCCCTGCTTCCAGGCAGGAGAAGCTTGTCCTTGGAGGACTGCACCCCATGGAAGAGTGATCCACACTGCAGCAGTTTGGGGAGGACTCACAGTGCTGCAGTTTTGGGAGCACCACTGCTTGTGAAATTGGGACCATGCTGGAGAAGTTCAAAGAGAATTGTGTCCCATGAGAAGGGACCCCACGGTCTCACAGGGGAAGGGCTCCTCTCCCTGAGCCAAGTGGAAGAAAACCTCGGTGATGAACTGACCAAAACCCCCACCCTGTCTCCCTGTGCTGTCAGGGGGAAGAAGGGAGGGGCTGGGGGGGAAGAAAAGGTGTTTTAAGGGCTTGTTTTACTTCTCATTATCCTCCTTTGATTTTGTTAGCAAGAAACTCACTTTGTACCTCCAAGCTGAGCCTGTCTTGCCCTTGAAGTGTTTCCTCCTGGTCCCTATCTCAATGCATGGAGCTTTCATTAATTGTTTTCTCCCCTCTGCCCAGCTGTGGCAGGGGAGGGTGAATGACTTTCATGGGTGCCTGGCATTGGCCAGTGTCAAACCACGACAAATGCACACAGAGCAAGCACTGACAGGATGCATCAGTCCTTGCACCCTCCCTGGGAGAAGTGCTGGTGGAAGAGTCATGTCTAGGAAGGCAGGAGGTGGGAAAGCCTGGACAGTTCAGGGTCCAGGTATCTTCTAAGCATGGCTGTGACCCTCAGGGGTGGGCTGGAATGTGAGGCTGAAAGTGGGGTTTAAGAAGTCTCTAAAGAAGCTGCCTGCCCTGTCTGCTTTGGTGTGTAATCCCAAGAGCCCAGACAATCTTTTGCCACTCCTCTTGCAACAAATGAGCAAACAAAAAACCCCACATCATAAAATGTTTGGTGAGCAAGAGAAGTGGAACAATTCATTGCCAGTAAGTAAAGGAAAATAAAATCAAATGGGCTTAAGCAGAAAAACAACCCTCCACATGCTTCTTCCAGAGAGACAGCCACGTTGTAGGACACTGGCATGTGAGTCCTGCCAGAGCTAATGTGGGTTGTGTGGCTGTCTCCTGGCTGGCTGTAAAAGTCACTTCCAATACGTCTGTCTGTGAGGATGTGTAAATTATGGCAGGGAAGACAGCCTGGTCTCATTCAAAAGAAAATGATTCAAAAGAAAATGATGTTATTTCCTACTCTGCTGGAATCCCTCTCATTGCCACTGGTAAAATACTTTTAACTGTCAGTGCTCAGGCTGAATTTTCTTTGTGAATCTGGGAACTCAGAGGAGCCCCTCCACCCATCTTGGGGCTGAGAGGAGCCCTACCTGCTGTTTTTATCAGATTGCAATTACAAAGACCTCTTGATAGCTAGATTTAGGATTTCCTGCTAATAAAAGTGTTGTGATGTTAACAGGCTTGTGATCAGGAGATGGGATCTGATTTACTGTGTATTTCCTGCTTTTTGCATGTTCTGGGACACACAACCTCAGGCTGGTGATGCTGTGGGGCAGTCACTGCTGACATGGGCAGTGCTGCAGGGACATCATGTTTGGTGCTGTGTTCCCTGACAGGGGAGGGCTTGTCCTCCATGAGCATCTCTTCATCCTCTGGCTATACCAGGCAGGAGGAAGATTTCCTTTGCAATGAGATGGACTGAGAGGTAGATATACCTTTCAAGGACATAATCAACACTTTAGACTCAGCCTACACATGGGTATTGTTTGGGATTACAGCGAGGTGTGTGCTTGAGGCAGGGCAGCTGGACTGGATTTTATCCTGGGTTCGAGAGAACCCCAGACACACTTTGATTAAATCCACTGAACCTTGTGGCAGGATCAATGTCAAAGTGAAACACGAGCAGCTCTGAGGTTGCCATGCTACCAGCCACTGTCATCTGCTTGGGGACAAATGTTTGGCCACAGAATACATAGCTTTTATGGGTGTGCATGGAATTACCAAAACAAAAACCATCCATTTTTCTTTTTTTTCTTTTTTTTCTTTTTTTTCTTTTTTTTTTTTTTTTTTTACATTTCCAAATGTTTTTGTTGCCTGATTTGCTGCAAAGTGCTGGTGCTGCAAGTTTGGTCTCTCTGGGGTTAAAAGGAATGATTGCCTTGCACAGGCTTTCTACTCTCCTTCACTCAGTTTGTGGTTGTTGAGTTCAGCATTTTTGGTGTATGTGTTTTAAAGAGTGATTCACTCATTTTTGCTCAGGGCAAGCTCAGTTTCAGCCAAGAGCAGGCCAAGGAGGATATGGGTTTGGTTTTGCAAAACTTCATCTGTAATTTTCAATTTGCTATTCCAAACCCAGAACTAAAGGATGGCTCGGGTCCAGCTTGCAATTTATCTAAAATTACTGAAAACCAAAACTGAGGTTTGGGAATGTGGATCTTCTTTTAACCTTCTCTTGCTCCATCATTTTATCTTCTCTTTGAATAAAGAATAAGCAGGAGACATCCTAAATGACCATCAAACATTAGAAAACTTTCAATAGCATCTTTTTTGATGCCATACCCTTTTCCTGCTGATTTATTTCCAGCTGGCTTCACCCTTGCAGAGCTCAGAGAGGTATAACTTCTGAGGGGTCTCAGCCTGGAGCAGATTTGCATCTAAAGCAACACGAGGATGCTGAGTCTGTGGTGCTGGTACTGTTTTTTCTTGCCCAAGGAAGAGCCTGGGCTATCCCAGGGGACAGGAGGGAGCACTCCTAATCCAAGCCCTGCAGCCTCTCCCCAGCCCAGCCCTGCCCCTGATAAACACAGGATGTAATTGGGCAAAGGGACATTGTCCTGGTTTATGCCTGGGAAACAAGACTGAGAGGCAGGAACAGAGTGCCCAAGGGGACATGGCAGAGCCAAATCCCGAGTTCAGCCTTTCTGGCTCCTTTTATTTGGTCTCAGGGCCACAGTTTGGAGGAGCTGGAAGGGAAGACTGATTTCATCCCTGTCCACTGTGTCCTTGACCCTCCCACACAGGCAGGCAAAGCACAGTGTGATCCTTCTGGCTGTTTTCCCCCTCTCTCCTGGGCACACTCCTGCCCAGCAGAGCCCTCCATGCAGCCCAGCCCGTGGTGGGGAGCAGCTCAAACAAAAGAGTTCGTGTCAGAGGATTTTATTTCAGATTCAGCTTTCCCAAACACAGAGCTGCAGTGTCTGTGAGGGAGCAGGAATTGAACATCTGGTAAAGGTTAGGGTCAAACATATAAATGGGGGAAGCACAGCACATTTCATTAAAATACCCAATCTGTGACGTCAATTAAACTGATCAAGCCCTTCTGCCTTGCAGTTAGGGAACCATTAACTTTATCCAGTGGAGAGTGTTTATATGGAAAATATGAGGCCAGGAAGTCTCTCCTGATTGTGATATTGAGGCTATCAAAGGAGCTCGCTCTCCCTTTTTTATTTTTGATCTCTACGTGTTGCTTTTCCACCCTGTTGCAGTAACAGCATCCTCTTGCCTGGCCCCTGTGGGGTGGCATTCACCATCTCCACACCAGCCAAGCTGCTGCTGCTGCCTTCTGCTTCTCCTGGGCTCTGGTGTCACAGCAGCCCGAGGAGCCACGCTCTGTTGTCCTGTTTTGCAGGGAGCTGTGCGAGGCAGCTTCCAACCACACGTGCACAGCTTGGCCACTGTCCAAAGTACACTTGGAAGTATTAAGATTAGGTTTAGGAGTGTAATAGAAAAAATAGCTTCCATGGGAACAAAATTTCTGTTCTTGCAGTTGTTCAAAATACAAGATACTCTGTCTGCATGGGAATAAAATGTCAGGGATTGATGTATGACACCCCGATGGTGTGCAGGACACCTGGAGTTGTGGGGTTTACATGTATAAAATGAAAGAGTTCATGGTTTTTCTCCAGTAATTCTGGCTCATTCAAAGCCTGTTCAGTTCCTGCCAGGCAGATAGAAATCTTGATCTCTGTGCTCCAGGAACAAGAAGAAGCTGCCATTGAATTACTTGATGACAGTGTCTGGTTCTTGGAAATCTGACCGAGGGCAAAACTGGCAGCATTTGTTATGTGCCCAGGCAAACCTGCCCCTCTCAGCTCCTCCACATTGCCCTGCCCTGCTGTGCATTGGGCTGTCCTGGTACCCTGCAGTCAGGCTGGGATTTCACCCTCAGGCATGGTGTTCAATCACTCATCCAGTTCCTGGCTGTGCTAGGAACCGAGCTTCTCTGCTCTGCATCCATCCATCTGAGGTGTTCATCTCCTTCTAGCCAGTCCCTTATATCCTCCTTGGTTTTTCTGATAGCCGTCTATCAGGATGATTTTATCCCTTGTCTTAAATCCTGGGTATGTATTTCTGTTGCTGAAGTTTTTTCACAGAATCACAGAATTAACTAGGTTGGAAAAGACCTTTAAGATCATCTAGTACAACCTATGGCCTAAAATATTCACATTTCCTGAAATACTCTTTTCTTGCAGAGATGGTCAAATCTCACCCACCCCACACACTTTGGCAGTGCTGGTCATGGGTCAAGTTAGCCATGGATTTCTTGCAGAAAAGCCTCCAAATCAAACTTTTCCTCATTGGAGAAGGGGTCTCCCTGCAAGTGGGAGATTTTTCTTCTTTCTTCTTTTTAATTTGAAAGAGCTTTTGTTTAACTTCTGACCAAGCCCTTTGCTTTCTGTGACCTGATCAAACCAGCTGGGAAAACAAAAGAGCAGTAAAAGCTGCAAAACAGCTTAAATATGGACAAAACCATGAAGAAAAAAATGGGTTTCTTACCATGCAGCTGGGTGGTCCACATGGAACCTGGGGATTGCACTGAGGCTTGTGAAACTTAACACACCTCTGAGCACAAATATCTTCTCTGCAGGATCAGGCACCTCATTTACCTCCTGTCACAACCTCAGATTTTTCTAAAGCCATGTGGTGCTGCTTTAAAACTCTGCCCTTTGTGAAGCTGAAGGACAAAAACTGGAGGATGTATACCAGCATCCACCTGAGCCATGAGAATTGGTGTCTTCTCAGGAAATTTCAGTGTTGGATCTGAAAAACACATTTTGGTGTGACTCCAACCCCAAAGTATGGCTTTGTTCTGTCAATCCCTGATGGTGGCGCCTGTGAATATTGCCATGGAAGACTCAGGGATGTAACTAACACCCTTTAAACCCTTGCACTGCCAGGCACACTCATACAGGTGAGCCATTCCCTTCCTTGCTTGAACATCCATTTGACAGGACAAGGCAGAAACCTCATTTTCAAAAACAAGTATGTGAAGTTCTTGAGGTCATAATTCAGGGTGGGTCAGCCAATGTGCTGTGTTTAAAAAGCATTACGGTATTCAAAATGAAATAATTTTTCTCCTTTGAATCATGGCAGTCAGCTGAAGTGCTTCCAGACCGGAGCCAACTGTTTGTAATTGGATATTTAATTTGTTTTGTGTAGTTTAGCACTGAGTCTCCATGTTGTCTGAGCAAGAAAAACCAAAATAAATTTTAAAATCTTTCAAAGTCAAAAGGATTTGCCAAGCTTGAGAATATTATTTTGTACTCTAATTAACTGATTTGTCAGAATAAGAATGAAAACAACTCTCGGCTGCACTCAGTTTATTGCGGTGCTGCCCAAAGCTGATTGTGGGGCTCACACTGGTGACTGTCAGGAGGCTCAGCCTTCACTGCCCAGGTGTAGCCCTGCTGTGAACTCAAGTGTGGGCAGTGAAGTGTGGGCAGTGAGGAGGAGGTTGGCATCTCCCAGTCTAACATGACACAAAGTTTTCTTTTTTGTGTGGGCTGCAGCTGCTGGGATGCTGGAAAATGTCATTGACTCATGGCTGGAGATGGCACATTGCTGACAGTGTGACCAGGACACCTCTGTCCCAAGGGATTATTGATCATTTGAACATAGCTGTGACAAGAACTGCTGAATGTTAGACAAAAGACAGGTTTGTTATGTTAAACTGAAAATAGATGTCCCTGTACAGTGAGGCGCTCAGCCCAAGAGCATGAGTTGTTTTATCACCCTCCCTTTTCACAGGGTGACACAAATGGTGGATTTAAACCTTCACCTTTTAAAATTTCCTCTTTGGCCACTTTTGCTGCATGAAGGTTACTGAGCAACTTCTGAAAGTGTTGGATCTCTTCTCAGAATGTCACGTATTTGTGTCAATTTTGCTTCTGATTTGTCTCCAATGAAGGACCCAAGGTATAGTTAAATGCTTACCAGATAGGTAATGACTTACTTGGAAGCATGAAGTAATTTTATGCACATGAGCATCAGGTTGGCCATCTGCTTGGAGACTGGCAAAGCAGGTCCTCAGCAGTCACACGGAGACAGGAAACTCGTGATTTTCCAGCAAATAATGTAAAATTCTAAGCAGTGCCTGCTTTCAGAACAGAACTCTATTTTGGCAAGAGTTCACACAGGTCTGTAGAACATCTTAGGGGCTTTGGCCAGGGGCTCAGCTCAGTTCACCTTGTGCTTGTGAACATTTTCATTGGCACCTTCACACCATCCTGCCTTCCCCTTCAGCTCGGGGCTTTTTGGATACACTGGACTTGAGTTCAGTTTGGATACACTGGACTCAGATCTCAGTCAGAGAGGCTGAAATACATGGCATGCATTGACCAGAACAGAGAGAAACCAGAATGCTGAGACAAATAATGACAAGATGTCCAATGAATGACATAAAACTTGACTGAAGCTGTCTCCAGTGATACACACAGAGCCAGCAGACAGATGGGAACCACAGAGGAAGCCAAGAGGGAACAGTGAAGAGATAAGACAGTGGGCAGGAAAGAGCAATGCAAAAAATTATTTGGATTAAGTTTTGAGCAGAAAACCATGTCTGGTGCCAGGAAACCTGAGGAACATGGCAGGACTGTCTGCAGTGCAACTGCTGGGTCTGTAAAAGAGGGAGAGCCCAAGTGTTAGAAAGAGGAGATCAGAGGCCTAAACATCTCAACAGCAGGGGGACACAGTTCCTTCCTCCCCAGAGAGGAAAATCTCCCAGGAAAGCCCCTTGCTGCAGACTGGAGTCCTGCTGCTGTCTGAGGGAACACAAAGTAAACTGGTGGGTGTGGAAGAAGCAGAGACAAAACAAAAAATCCCGGTGGTAAACAGAGCGGAAGTGGGTGAGGCAGGAGACAGGATTCAGTTTGGAGTGACATCAGTTATTTATGACTGTTTGTATCCCCATATCTTATATCTCAAGAGGAAGGCAGAGGCTTTGTCCTCAGGGGCTGGGTATCCATGCCTGAGGGCAGCAGGGCTCCCGTGACAGGGACCATGTCCCTGGGATGGAGCTGGGGCCACCATGACCCTGTGCAGGGACAGGGATGGCAGCTTGGGGTGCTGGAATGGGGACAGTCTGCTGTCACATCCACCCTTTCCCTGTGGGCAAATGAACCAACTTGCAGAAATGAGTGTTGCTGTGAAGGAAGGAAGACAGAGGTGACAGTGAAGATTAGGTTTGAGCATAGTGCGGATGGAGCATCCAAGGAGTCCATTTCTACTCAACAAAACACTTGGCATGTGCCCACTTTGGCATCAAACAAGTCCTGCTGCCTTGGCTGAGGGTTAGGTATAAGCTTTTTCTGTTTTTCTGAATCAAGCCAATGCTGTAAAGACTTTGTGAACTTGAAATCAGGGAGACCAAAGCCAGTCTTACTCTATTTCTCATATTTGTTCCCAGAGGCTTGTTGGCAAAACTGTTACAAAAGAACTCTGGGACAGAATTATTTGAATAGAGAGCTATAAGTGATAAAAATCTGTTTATACCACAACATCTCCAGCCAAATGATTGACGTATACATTTCTGTCCTTCCATTGATGTAACTTCTCAGTTTCCTGTTGGTGTCTAAGCTTGATTTATTTTTCCATTTATTTGGGTTTTACAAAGAGCACTAAAGAGCTTGGCACTTGGGGCTCTTTTCTTTTTTTCAGTTCGACCCTCTTAGTCCTCGATCACAGCATTGTTTCTGCAAACAATGAAAAAGAGAGATGGAAAGAACAGCTGTGAACAGCTGGTTTGCTCACCGGGTGTCTGACTGGTATTCAAGTATCCTCTTTTGAGGGAGGCCTGTATTCCCTGAAAACAAAACAAAACAAAAAATTAATTCAGAATTCACTTTATTTGCTGCCTTCACACATGATGTGACACAGATTTGCAGACCTGAAATAAGCCTGAAAAAGCAAAGTAAACGAGAAAAGTTGCTCCAGGAAACCTCGGGGTTTTTTCTTTCTGGTTGCACCCCAGCTCAATCAAGCAAAGAGCTCTGCAGGACCCTCTTTAGGTAGATCCTGCCAAATTAATTTTGGAGACTTCTTCTCATCATCTAAGTCCCCTCTGCCTCAATTCACCTAGCATCTTACTCAAAGCAGTGGTCAGGAGCCAAGCCTGGAGACCTCTGCTCTTTAGGAAATGACTCCTATGATTTATTCTGCCAGCAAACCTGCTCACTAGGGCAAAGACCCTCTACCCATTCCCAGCTCACAGAAATCCCCTGGTTCCTAGAAAAGCAGCTCCATGTTGCCAGTCATCCCAAAGGTGCAGAGTCTTGAATGCAAATCAAGAAAAAGCAGACTGAATTCAGGAGCAAAATTGATTTCTTGCCCACAGATTGGTAACATGAGCACAGCAGCACTCCAATACGTCCCAGGAATAGTGATGTACTCCTGACATCCTGCCCCACAGAGGTTTATTCAAGGCAAACAGAGAGAGACAAACACTCGTTGTCACCCTGAGGGAGGACACACAGATTTAGTGGCAAACAGAACCAGGAACTGTTCAGCAGCTCTGTCTGCAATGGCAGAAATTGGTGAGCAGCACTACACAAAGCTGGAGCCTTCAGTTCCCCTCTTGCCCCCTACAGCAACTTCTCCTGGGTGTTTGTAGTCCCTGACTTTCCTGAGAGGGTGCCAGCACCTATTTTCCTCTTCCAGGCCACAGCTGTGTCGGTGGGGAGGTCACCAAACCCAGCACATCCCAGATCTGGGTACACCAAGTGCCTCTTGCTACCACTCCAGCTGAGCCAGACCTGAAAAATCCTCATTGACTTGGAATGAGGAGAGAAAGAGTATAACCTTTAATCTTCATAAGCAATAAAACAAGAAACTGTAGCTCTGACTCTGTGATTTCTCAGATTAAATGCTTTACTACCTACAATAATAATTTGATTTCTGGCAGTCACAATTAGTTCATAGCCCCCATTCACATGCCTGAGCAGAGCACTGTGTGCACCTAAACCCATCTCAGCTCAGCAAAGTTTGTCAGCATGGAGTTCAGGGCCAGGGAAAGAAGGGAAGTGCATCCCTAAAGTTATTTGTGCAGCACCAAGTCAGAGCAATGAAAAGGATAGGATTTTTTATAAGGAGTATTTTTGAGTTTGATAGAAAACTTGGAGTAAACAAAAGGCATTTCATTGAATTTGGTGCAAGCGTGTCTACACCATTAATTTTATATCTGCATCATCTTGATTAGTTCTTGAGTTATGGAACAGAATACAAATCAGGCGAGCAGCCCAGCCACAGCAAAATTGAAACCAAGTTTGAGTCAGCTTCACTCATTCCAGGATACCTGCATTCAATATCAAGCATTTCATGGTTTTTTTCCTTCTGTTTTTAAGTGATTTCACCATTAACAATGAGAAGGAATTCACATTTGCATGGACAAGGACAAGCAGACTGACGAAATATCTCACAGCACATCAAAATAGATTTGCCATACTGTGGGGTAATTGAGCTTTCATGGGAAAGTTACTTAGAGATGAAAAATAAGGATATTTCCTTCCTCCAGATATTAATCTTCTATTACTTTTCACCCTACAGAGTAGCACTGACTAAAGTGCACCCATGATCTGTTGATATCTGCCCAGTTGTTGATAAAGTTGTAAGGATTTATCTGACATGAAGATTCAGATCACTGTTCTAAAATCAAGCAATGAATTTTCTCTTTCACATCAAATCTGTCGTTCTGGTTAGCAAAAAAGTCAATTAAATGTTAAGCTATTTTATATGAACATTCAGCATCATTTCAGCTACATGCTACTGGAGATTATGGAAAGGATTCCTGTCTGACTGTCACATTTTGTGACCCCACTGGTCTGGGTCAAACCTCTAACTCTCCATCATGCAGCATCCTGGACTCATGCACACCCTCTAAATTAAAAGTGATATTATTTTTGCCTGCAAAATCCCTATCCAAAGCAAAAATGTCATGGTGCAAAATCAGCTCCTTTAGGGTTTTGCTCCTTGTAGCATCAAATAGAGCAGGTTCTGATGTCAACAGAGCCCTCCAGAAGGAAGCTGGGATAGAAGCAAACACCAGCACCCCATTTCTGCTTGAACAATCTCAGCTGGGCAGGGGATTGAGGGACACATCTCACCTGGAGCCTGAGACAAAGAAAAGCAATCAGGGAAATGTCTGATCAGCATCTGCCCCCTCATGGCAACTGCTTTAATTTTCTTGGGGACCGGATCCTCTCTGGATGAGACTTTTCTAGTAAGCTGATTTGCAATAAAGAAAATTGGATATAAGTTAGTATGTTGGCTTGCTGGGTACCAGAGGCTGTAAGTAGGAAGTGTTTTCATGGATGTGGTAGCAGTGGTGTCTGAGCTTTTGGGGAAAGGGGTGGAGATCTGTAAGTAAGGTTTCTGAGCTTAATCTGATAAAACCTTAGTCTTTGTTTTGAGTTTTATTTTTTATTCAGCATGATTCAGGATATGCTTAACCTCAGGTGGCAGGTGTCTCTCTCACCTCTGTAGGACTATTCACAGTCCCAGAGTCAGACACTTCCCTGACTGATCTGTGTATGTTTGGGGTCCCAGGAGGGCACTGAGTACAAATAACTAATCAGACCCCTTCTGCAACCCAAGAGCCACTTTCTATTTTACCTTTTCATTTTTCTTCTTGCATATCTATTCCTCTCTCAAAACCAGCATTTCCACAGCTGTTTGGTGCTGCTGCAGAGATGAAATACAGGACAAATGCACCTGTAGAGCAGGAAGGAGTTTAACCACGGCGGCGACGCTTCCCGACAGCGAGCATCGTGCGAGCAGCGACCGCGGGGACTCCTCTCCGCCCTCGGGGGCTGGCAAAGGGCTGACACCATTGACCAGAAAGGGTTAAAAAGCAGAGGTCTCCTTTCTGACAGGCGGGGCTGGATCCCGCGTTTGGTGGCAGCGGGGTCCACCCGCGGTCCCCCGGTGCCACCTGCCGGGCCCGGCTCGCTCCGGGATGCTCCATAAGGAAAACAACAGCTCCTACGTGTGGCCGGCCGGGATCAGACCTGGGCAGCTCTGTGAGAGCTTAAAAACACCCGAGCTGGAAGAGGTCTGCAGGGAAAAACAGCAAACCCAGACGCTGGGTCGCGCTGTCATTTGTACATTTTGTGTTCTGCGACTTCAGGCCTCTGGTGCTGCCGGCTTCTGTCTGTGCCTCACCTCCCGGTATTTTTTGTGGTGCTGGTGAATTCCAGCTCCCTTTCACCAAAGTTCTCAGACCTATTGCATTATTCTCGCACTAGGGAAATACACAGGCAATAGGAGACCAGGGGGAGTAGAGGAAGGGGTCGGGTGCTTCTACACCCTAGCAGATTTTGTGCTGAGGGAAGGCAGGACCTCAAAAGCCTCGGGCTCCACACACACTCATGTATGGCCCCTCTCAAACACCCTGCACTGTTCAAACAGGCATTTGGGCACCCCAGAGGGGCTCAGGGGCTGTGGCTCTGCCCTTGGGGGCTGCACATGAGTGTGTAACAGATCTGCTGTCCCTGGATTTGCTCTGGGCACCCGGTTTGGGCTGTAGGTACTGGAGTAACTGTGGCTCCTAATCACACCAGGTTTCTCCCCGAGGTCCTGAAATCTCTGCAATTTCCCCCTTAAATTATGACTTGTATGAGGAATGCAATGGGCTGGGGCAGCTGCCTGCAACCCCTGAGTGTCCACCTTCCCTGTCCTGAGCAGCAGGGACATGGCAGGTTGAGGTGTCATGCTGGTGTTGTCCTTTCTGACACCCCATCTCAGCCCCTTCCCTCTTCTGTCAGCATATGCTGCTATTGCTGCCATCCCTATTCCCCTCTTTCTCACTGCAGCTGGATGGAAATGATTTCTCTTTGTCGGGCTGTCTTTAGCAATGACACCATGGTTAAGCTAATCGGGCTGGCAGTGACAGCTCTTCCTCTGCCTGGAATGGGGTCAGTCCTGCCCGCGCTCCCCCACAGCACACGAGGCTCTGCTGACACCTCAGCCCTCAGCTGGGGAGAACCAGGAAGGGAAACGATCTTGGCTCCCATGTGTCTGAGTCCAGCAGAGCCCGAATATTCTGCTCTGTGCATCCATCATGTGCTGGGTCACCCTCCTGAGCTGCTGGCTTGGGTCTGCCAGCCAAAAACTCCTGTGAGCAGCCCTAAGCTGCTCTGAAGGAGATGGCACAGCAGGGACTTTGTGTTGAACTCCTCTAGGGTGAGACAAGGTACTTTCTGGCAGACTGATTTATCTTCTTCAGCCATTGCCTGCAATTTCTTTGCAACCTGTGCTGTTGTTGCTCTCAAAACAGAGCTTTTATAGCTCCCTCTTACCAGAAACTATTTTTTTTAAATCTTTTTTTCTTTCTGATTGTAGGCAGGTTCTTTGCTGTTTTACTAACATCTGAGGTTTTATACTGTAAAATTCACTGTGCAATGGCTTCAAGAAAAAATTACAGAAAATACCTCGTTACATGTATCTTTTTCCCTTCTCTCTCATCCCAACTGAGCTGGGTGTTTGCAGAAGAAAAGACACTTTCTGTGCAGAAGTGTCTATAAACTGAGGTGGATAAAATAAGAGGAAAAAAAACTGAAGGAAGGACTGAGTGTGGAGTTGCACCAATGGCATCTGCTGGCCTTGGGTCTCCAATCAGGGCTTCTGGCCCCTGGGAAGGCTTTTTGTCAATGGAACACTGGCATAAATAAATAAATAAATAGGGCACTCTAGCTAGTCCACTTTGAGAGGTTATAGTAGAGGTTTTGTGCAACCCACCATCCCTGCAGCCTGGCACAACTGCTGACAGAGCTGGCCTGGCCTTTGAAGCAACTGTATCACAGATGATTTTTGGAAATCCAAGCAAAATGTGTCCTCCAGGTGCTGTCTCACCAGTCACTGCACAGCCTGCTCAAGGCAGCGCTTTGCCCCGACCATCTCATGGCTCTGCTTGCCTGGGAAAGCACGCACACAAAATCCCGAGCTATTTCCCAATCCTACAAAGCTCCCAACTCTCTGTATCTTGGGAAATGTGTTCCTGCTCACTGCAGAGCTGGGGCAGCTCTTGGTACTCCATCAGGGCATATGCAAACAAGAATTTGAGTGACTTTTTAATAGAAAAGGGTGCAGGCATAAACAGTCTGAGGAGAGTGAGATGCCAAAAACTGCTGAGGGATGGTCAGTGATGGAGCTGAGGTCCCAGGATGGGCAGGAGGGACCAGTGCCAGGCAGGGGAGGATTCCAGGACACTGATCCTGGGAGCAGGGCCAGCTCGTTGGAGTGAAGCACCTCTATAAAAAGCTCCAATATATGTGTGGATGAGGTTCCTGAGGTGCTGTGGTGCTCCTTCTCCTGCAACAGGGCTGCTGGCAGATGGTATTAGACCCTGGCAATCCTTGGGCACAGGAATATCAAATGATAAACATCTATGGTTTGCCCTGGACATGGGCTGGGACATGGAAATAAATGGTATTGAAGCCAAATCCCTTCCTAGGCTTCAGTGTTCTGCACACTGACTTGGACAAAAGCTGCTGGGAGCCACTCAGGCTGAAGGACAGGAATCCTGGGAATACAACATAAAAACATAAATGTGAGATTTTGCTGCAATCCAGGCTCTGAGAGGAGGTGTCTTGAAACTATCATCTATTTTCACCCTAAAGAGAATGTTTTGAGATGCTGTGGAGATTTAGAAACAAGGAGGCTTTTTTCTCTCCAGGAGACCATGTCTGCAGCAACACAGGAGGTGCTATGGCTATGTAGTACCAGATTTCAGATTTTGAAAAGTCCCTCTAAAAGCTGGCATGATGCCTATCTAAACCAAACACTTTATGGCATGTATCTCCCTGCTGCAATGTTAGACAGTAATCTGAAACAAAGCTATTGAAGTGGAGGACCTTGGAGGAGACAATTCAGGTTTTTTGAAACTCCATAAACTTTTTTTTTTTTCTGTTAGCACAGTGTTAGTTCAGAACGCAGGCTGCCATTTGAGGAACAGTTTAAAAGACATAATGTAAAATCCCTTTTCTGTCTCAGCATAGAAACTATATAATATTTATTGTTTTGGTATTGATCTTTTGTAGCACAACATGATTGAAATTTAAGGCCATGAGCCCTATTGCCCTTCAAATGTGCTGGTGCTTCTGAGAATTTTGGAGGGATTTCAAAAGATTTTCAGTTTCCTATCAAACACTGAAACCAAATCCCAGCTCCCATCACCATTGCTTTGGACAGGAAGTGCAAAATTAGGAGCTTGTCTTAAAAAAAAAACCCCTCAGCTTCGTCTAAACGACATCTGACAGCCAAATGCTGTGCTTCAGCCACAGTATGTGCTGCATGACAGGCACAGAAGAGCAGGGACACACAAATGTGCATCCTGGGTGCCGTGGGCTTTCCTCCTGCTGCCAAACGTGCCACTGGCAGTGCCAGCCTTGGGATTACTCCTGATAGAAACTTCTCCTCAGCTAAAGAGCCGTGAGGGCAGATGGTGGGTGGGGGATGCAGCTGATGTTGACCTTAAAACGAGCGGCATGTGTCGAGGTCGAGGCGGCAGGATGGCCCCATGACATATTTCTTACAGCTTAGACGTGCCGGATCGGATTCCTGCTGACACGTAAAGCCCTTTTCCACAGCTCTGTCAGTGCTTAGAGCTGGGACAGCCTAATCTCTTCCTAAAAGCCTCCTGTGCTGTAACCAAAACCTCGGAGCTTTGCATGGAGAGGCGAGTGTGCTGACGTAGGGTCTGTGGAGCTCCTTGGCACCATCCCCTGCCCTTTGTGTCTGCCTCCCTGGTGTCCTGGATGTCTCTGTCTTGAGGGATGGCCTCTCTCCAAGCACTGTGCGGGTGACACCTTGTGACAGTTACAGCTGGTCCATAGCTGCACAGGTAAATCGATAACAGACGCCAACCCCACCAGCCTGGTTAGAGAATAGGAGTAAACAGGTATAAAAGTAATAGAAGTAAACAAGTATAGAAGTAAACAAGTCCTCAGGTGTGATATTGATAGGGTGGATCCAAACTCAAACTGAGAACCCTGGCCAATGCCAGTCAATCATGAATGCAGACATATCATTGGCCAGCGAGCTGGGCGGAGCTAAGAGCTTAACCAATCACATGTAAGCGCGGGAGATTTGAAGCCCCTCTGAAAGGAGGGGCCCCTCAATGCTCCTTGGCTGTTGCTGTGTGATCTCAGCGTGTTCTGCCCTGTCCCAGCACTGCGACAATGCCTGGCAGGTCTGTACCTTCCTACCTTGGCTGTTGCTGTGTGATCTCAGCGTGTTCTGCCCTGTCCCAGCACTGTGACAATGCCTGGCAGCTCTGTACCTTCCTACTCCCTCACCAGCTTCAGCGACAGAAACCTGGGAGGTGGAAAAGGCCCTTGAAGGGTTGATGCTCGGGAGCCTGGCCCTGCTGCCAGGCAGGGCACAGCCATTCTCAGACTTCACCCTCTTCAGCAGAGGGTCCGCACAGGAAAAAGAAATTAGCAGCGGCCAGGCTACAGAAATGCTGCAGTTTTGTTGGACCTTCTCACATGTGGGAGGCTCAAGTGAGACAGAGCAGCCTATGGGAAGCAGGATCCCTCAGAGGAATTGGTGCAAGGACAGGCTGGGCAGTGTGTGACAGCAGTGTGATGTGTCCTTGTAATCCTGACAGGGACTTGGCTAATAAAAATCTTTAATTCACTTTAAAACACTTCTGTAGTACTAGCCCAGGGCAGGAAGGTGTTAGTCAAAATCAGGATCAGGCTTGTGAGATTTTGAGAAAAGTTACCTTGCAAAGGACTTTCTAATTATTTCTGTATAATTTACTAATTACATAGCTCAGGTTTTTTTAGCCCACGAGTCCAAACCGACTTGAGGAAGGGAGGCTCTGCAAAATGCCCTTAGAGAAAACCCAGTTTGGTACCTGCCCACCGAGGAAAGAGATGGTCCATGGGCAAGGGGGATGTTTTCCTGTCAATATAGCAATCAAATTTAGCTTCTGCCACTGTAGGCAACGTGGCATTAAAAGAAGGAGCTTAAGTTATTAAACTGAGCTGCTTTAATCGTCCGGTTCGGGGAAATCCATTGCTACAGGAGACCTGGGGATTAGTGTATTTTTACCACAAAGCCAATACATCTATTCTGATCAGTTAGCACTTGCTCATTCGTGCATATGAAACTTCATTCTCCGGGTTTGCCCTCACTAGTATGGGACCAAATGGAGTTTTATCTGGAGATTGACCCCGTTACCTTGAATCTCATCATTCTGGTATCTAGCTATGTCATTTTGCTTCTGGTTTTCCTGATCTCCTGCGTGCTCTATGACTGCAGAGGGAAGGATCCCAGCAAGGAATATGCTCCTGAGGTCCCTGCAGACACCCAGCCCCCGATCCGGCTGGTAGTGATGCAGCAGGGCTCCCCTGGCACTCGCTGGGCAAAGGGGCTCGTCTCTGCCTACGAGAACCCTGCTGATCTGCCTGGGAAAAGGACTACAGTTGTGTGAGGGACCCTGTCTGGAGCTCCAGTTCCTGCCTCTCTGCTATGTTTACTCCCCGTGTGCAGAAGGATAACGTGATCCCCAGGTAAGTTTAGATGCTGATTTATTTGATGCAGTGTCATTGCTCAGGGGATCATTTGATGTTGAGCTGTGCTCTGCATTGAAATGAGCTCGCAGTTCTGCCTGCCAGCCATAAAGAGACTAATTTCCATTTCTGCTGCTGCCTTGCAGCCCACTGGCAGCCGGCAGCAGTGACGCTGTTATCCTCTCAGGCACTGATGAGGGGCCTTGGTTTAATCTCGAGTTGTGCCCGGTGCAGTTATTTTGGCAGGGACACAGCTTTGTTCAGAGCATCCTACTCCAATGGGCTGAGCTGTGCTGCCCCACAGCCTCGGTACATCTTTCTCAGTTGTGCAAATGACCTTGGGATGCTGTTCCAACCTCCCCAGGGGGAACAGAAACACGAAGGATTTTCAAAGGATAGAGATAATGCCTTTCCTATAGAAGCCAGCTGCTGCTCCCATCAGAATTCAATACCTTCCATGTTGGCTAGGAGCTCCCTTGAGGGCAGTGCCAAACCTGTCTTGGCACTTATTTTCTGTAGGTACAACACAAACTCTTAAGGGGCAGAGCACCCCTTGCACAGACCCCCTGACAGGATACAATATGCTGCCTGGAAAAGCTGGGTACAATGCCTCCTGCCCAAGGGGAAGCAGAAACCGAGGTGAATTTACCAGTTATGTGAAACATGTGTCACCATTGTCCACGGGAAGAGGAATTTCTGACCCCTTGTCCTGGATTTCAGTGTCCATCTCCACATGTCTGATGCCCTGAGCCTTCCTTCAGCTGTATCATGTTCTTGCTGGGCCACATCAAGGCTGTTATTTTATCTCCAGTAAATCTAATGCTATCTGCATCAGGTCCTGCTATTCCCATAATTTCAGAGCTATAAGCTCTAGGCCTTTTTGGTTAACAATTTTCATCTGCATCTTGCTGGTTTTCTCCTTCTCAGAGCTCAATGGGATGTTTTTAACACTAGGTTATTGTGTCCCCCTAAATAGTGCTCAAGTTCCTATACGTGATATTATTTAAGTGCTGGACTTTAGCTGGTTATTAAAGGGAAAATTAGCACTGGACCCAGACTGTAGCTGGTGCCTGTCCCACAGGCTATTTTACATCATGTTAATGCAAAGTTCCCACAGAGTCCTACAGAAAGCTTTAGTAAACATAGTGGGATTTATTACCTGTGTCAGGTGTCATGGATGACTCACTGGATGCAGTGGTCCTAATGCCTTCAGGACAGGCATTTTAAATACTTCCAGAAATAAACTGCAGTGAATTTGAACCACAATTGAACAAAGCTGTTTGGCTGGATTGCAGGGTTTGTACACCAGCTGGGTAGGAACAGTCTGCCTGTGCTACGTTTCCAGACACGCTGGTTTCTGAATCAGCCACAGAGCATCTTGGCACTGGCAAAGAAATCTCAAGAGTATCTTTTTATTTAACTGCCTTTTAAGAAAAGGAGCCAGAATGGTTAGTGATTTTTCTTTTGGTTTCTAAATTCTTGTGGGTGAACTCAGGTTTTGTTTTCAAGCTGACCTTTGCACCCTGGGAATCATGGATATCCTGGTTTGGGAAGGAAGCCTGAATTGGAAGGAAGGTTCCTGATGAGTGGGTGCTGGAGTAAAACCCTTGATGTGATGAAAGTGGTAAATCAGAAGTTGGTGCCGTGATCCTCTTCCACGTATCATGCTGAAATAACTATGTTGAATGTCTTCTTTTGGATATTTAGCACTGAAAAAGTGCAATTAATTGTAGCTGATTTGGCAAAATGTGGCAGTGACTGAGCTGCTTGTATGTTATGGCTGCTGTCACCCACACAGGGTGGGTTATCTCTCCTTGGGCTCTCCCATCTGCCTCCTCTCCAGCCTGTAAGCTCTTTAAAGCCTTCTGTGTGTTCATGTATCATTTAACATTCTAGGAGCCTTCTTTGGTGATAAGGGATCCCAGTCATTCGAGAACAGAAATAATAACCTTTGTTAATAAGACCTTGGGGAGGACTAAAAAGAGCTCAAAAATATCACAAAGAGCATGGCACAGCTCGTGTGACACCAAATGCCACAGTGCCAGCAGAGAAGCTGTGGTTCTTTGCTGAAGGTCATGCAAATAATGTAATGACACCATGTCATGATGCCATATCCTTGCCACTGTCCTTGTTTTTGTAGGGAAAACAGGCTTACAAGGCTGTGTTAATAAATACTTTTAGATAGCTGAAATTCTCCAGATATTTCATTTTGTGTGCATTAACCACAGATCCCTGGCTCCTTGAGGCTCAATGGCAAAGCTGCTGATTTTGGCAGAGTAAGTTTTTTGGCTTAAGCTTTAGGAAGCTGTGCCTGGAGGGGCTGTGGGCACAGGAGCAGTTTCCATTGCTCACTCATGAGGAAATTTGTCAGTTGTGATAGTTGGTGGACTCTGCTCCAAAACGTGGAGGTAAAAGCAGCACATGATACTTTCCTTCTGATAGCAGGAAGGTAAACATAGGGTAAATCCCTTTCCAGAAAATGAGAAACTAAAGTGCATCAGGACTTCGTCTTCCCAACACGAATAAAATGGCTTTCTTAGTTTTGTCTATACCAGACCAATATTGGAGTATTTTGTCTTACTAGGCCAATATTGGAGTATTGTTTATACTAGACCAGGACTGGATTATTATTAATGGGAGAGAGCCCTTGAGTATGTACTGAGAATTCCAAGTAATCAAATCTCTGCGAGTGAAATTACTGCTTTGGGGAGGTCTCTCCTGCCATGCTTTACTTAATGACTGTGTCAAGATTAATGCATGCATTAATGGGCTTTTATCAGGCCAAGCTTGCCAGAAATCAGCCTTGAAGCTGTGTTCCTTCGAGTGCTTGCAGTCCTCTGCCACGCCATTTGCATCATTGTGAGGAAATAGGGGTGACTACTCCCACAGCAAGGTTGTTGTTTGCATAAGTTGTGTGTAAAATGTGAATCCCTTGCTGGAATTCACACAGTACTAAACATCCTGAACCAGGCTTTGCTGCTTTCTATCCCAAACTGAGCCATGCAGAGGAGCTCTGCAGAGACTGAGCTATCCCTTTGGGACACCTGCAGCATCTTCCAAGCCCTGTCCCATATGGGGAGGCACCAGGACGTGGCTGTGGGGATCCAGGGGTCCAGGGAAAGAGCCATTGTGCAGCTCTTTGCACATCCTCTGAATCTGACTCTTCCACTCCTGTTCAGTTGAGGATGG
This sequence comes from Brachypodius melanocephalos, assembly GCA_013398615.1. NCBI lineage: Eukaryota > Metazoa > Chordata > Aves > Passeriformes > Pycnonotidae > Brachypodius > Brachypodius melanocephalos. The sequence goes on along the minus strand of VZSR01001033.1, from coordinate 1,142,746 downwards.
GTTTGTGCCTTGCTTAATCCAGCCTGTGCCTATGGAGACGTGTGCTTTGCACAGAGGATTAGGCAGGATTTTAAGGCCAGGATATCCAGCACAGAAATCCTGCCCTGCAGCAGGTGCCCTTTACAAATGAGTGAGATGTGGGTAAAATTGTATTAACATTTATTCATAAGCAATATGAGTTATGAGAATGTTGTATAGACTGACAAGGATTTAGGAAACATGCTCAGTTCCCAGTTCTGCCCTTGGCTTATGGGACATCCTTGGGCAGCTCCTGCCCCCTCTGTGCTTTGTTCCATGTGTCTGGTTAGTTTTCTCTGCTCTTCTGCCCTCTGCACTGAGATTTCTCTCTTCTTAGTGATATGTGCAGTTCATGAGGGGCTTATCATTACAAAACTGGCACACAGGGGCTGCACTTGAATTTCAGTCCATGGACTAACTCTGGTAGGATTCCAGAGAACAAAATAAAATATTCTCCCACAAACAATGCCTGGAGCAGGTGGATCAGAGAAGTCAATGAAAAAGCCACATTAAATCTGGGCAAACCCGGGGCACAACCTTACAACACCTGCTTTGGGTGAGCTGTGGTCACCATGGCACTCTGATAGATATCTGTAGCTCTTTGATTTGAAGGGAACTCAGGGGTGCTGGGAGGATTTATTGCTGTTCTGCAGGGAGCAGGAATTCAGTCTGCACTGGCTCGCTTACAGTTGGCTCAGTGCGCTTTTAAAGTCACAAATTACTGCTTCTGTAAAGCCTTTATTAAAGGGTTTTACAGAAACAACAGGAAAAAAGATTTCTAGATTTCTCCAATATTAATTCAAGTCAAATATGTCGTTAAATTCACTGAAAATTCATCTTTCATGTGAGGCTGTTCCACTGTAAACATACTGTCTAGGCCTTCAGATTTCTTTTTAAAATCCCTAATAAGCCACTACATATGAGTAGAGGATTAGTCCAGACAGACTAACCCATATTTGCCAGGAGGATTCCTTCCCATGCAGTGATTGTTTTGAATTTGAAAAGGGGTTAATCTTGTCTCATTTTTTTTTTTTTATCAGCACATTGTTTCATCCTCTGATAGTGCTGAGTGTAGAAGCACGGTGACATGTCCAAGCCAAACCTCTTGGCTGTAAGAAGAACTTTTTACTCAGTAAAATTTTGAGTAAAATTTGCCAGAATAATTTTTACTGCCTAGAACTGCATCACCTTGAGTTGTCAGTCACTCAGCTTGTGTGATGTTGGTGCTTTGGTGGGAATGCCAGGAGATAAGAATTGGTATTGGGAGTTTAATTGGAAATACTGTTCTTCCAACCATGAGCCAATGCTGCTTTGGGGAGCCCTACAGCCCACTTGTCATCTTTTAGAGGGATCAAACTCCACAAGCCCAAGTCTCCTGAGCTACCTGTGTATCTTTTATATGGCAAAGCACTGACGTGGGTCTCCTGGCCCTGCTCTGGCCTCTGAGTGACTTGTGGCTCTCCCCTATGCAGGATCTGGGGGTTGAAACTGAATCCACGTGTCCTGCTGGGGTCCCTGAGGGGCTCCTGGATGAAATGACAGCTGGAGCCTCAGCAAGGATGTGCATGTGAGGAGGATGGGAGGCATGGGCGTACATGTGCTGGAGTCTGCTGGTGGCTGCTGTCCCCAAGGAAAGCAGGTGGGCTCCTGGGGCAGCTCTCAGGGCTCTCAGGTGAAGGTCTGCCTCTCCACGCTGGAATAGTGGAAAGCTAAATTAATTGTTTATAAATAAATTGCTCTGACAGCCACAGCAGAAAGCTATCTGACTTAACTAGAGAAAATCATAGCAGAATGATAAAACCCAGGAAAATCTGAACAGCTGCCTTCTCAAGCTTCTCTTCTGCTCCTGCTTTAGTTTCCTTATTTCCTCCTCCTCGGGGTATGCTGGTTTCCTTGGAGACACTGCTCCTTGGTTTTCCTGTCTAACACTGACACTGTTCTACATTAATGTTTCAAAGAGGCATTTCAACCCTAATGTGACAAATCAGGGGCAGTTTTTGGAGGCAGATCCTTGTTACAAGGCATCCAAATCCAGAATCTGATGGTTCAGCCCCGGCTGGGGATGGGTCAGTCTCATCCCAGATCTGCAGCAGATGCTCTGTGTGAGCAATGAAGCTGTGCCCTAGTTTCTCCATCTGTTAATGTCAGTAATAATTGTTACACAAGTGGGGTGTAGGGTTGATTTAATTAATATTTATGAAGGAACATGAGATCCTTTCACGGGTGGTGCTACAGAGAAATTCTTAATTATGAATGACTATATATTTGTGTCTCTTCCTGAATGCCTAGAAGACTTGGACATATTGTTTAAGCACTCTGATTTTGCACTCCTTCAGTATTGAAGCTGATTGGGCCCATGGTATAGCTCTTTATTACTCTAAAAATACACTGAATTTAATTGCTATTGACTTCAGCATGAGCAAGGAATATAGGCTTAGCATCCACCTTTATTGGTAATAATTATATTGCCTAAGTAATCAATTTTTTTTCACTTCATTACATAATATTTTTCACATTCTATTTTTATCTCTGCCATTTCTTTCATGTAAAATAAATGTACAAATTCAGGTCAACTCTAGGGCTAAACCTTCCAAGAAAGAGGACGGGAGGCAGGGATTGGGCATACCCACTTTTGCCTTCTTCAAATGACAAACCCCCCGAATTTCTGAGAGATTAATGGCAGTTGTCTTAAGTTTATTGCTGGAAACTGGGCACATATACAGGGACTATAATGAGCATAAAACGTGGATTGAAAAAGTCTGTGAGTAGCAGCAGATGATTTAATATCTGTAGGTGCCCTGTCCATTGGGTACAGCAATGGCACCTCATGCCCTCCCCAACAACAACCAAAAAAAGACAATACTTGATGGAGGCATATTAATAGTGCTTATTACAGGTGATTTCTTTCCCATTCTCTGCATTTCTCCTCTTTCAGGAGCATATTAAGCACGGATTTGACATAAATCACACACTTGTTTCCTCAAAAAGAGGAAACCTACTGTTTTTCCTTCCAAAAGAAGAGCAGACAGCAACAGCCTGGGCTTGCTGGAGCACAAACACTCCACCTGACCTGAGCCTGAAGGACGTGTCCCCTAGTGAGACAGAACCTACCCAAATTTCTGCCGTGCCCCGCGGGGAGCAGTGCAGGGCTGTGGTTTGCTCTCTGAAGGGCTCACAGCAATGCTTCCTTTAAATCATTTCTCATCAGCCACCAGCAGCTCTGCAATTTCCAGCCCTCCAGGCAAAGCAGGCAGGTCACCAGGGCAGGGGAGGTGTTATGAGCCCAGGGACACTGGAGGGAAAGAAAAGCTTTTTACTGAGATGGGAATGGTATTTTATCACTTTTTTGGCGTTTAGTTTTAGACCAGGTTTAAACTGGAAGCAGAGTGGTTTAATAACGGGTGAGTGTTTTTATTACTACCAAAAACTCTGATGCTGACATGATTACACCAGCAAAAAGTAATTTTCCTTGCTGAAGCAATGTGTACTAACTTGGCAGATAATCTCATTAATTAATTGAACCTCTATTTACAGTTAATGGAGAGAGACAGCTTGTTAGGGACACGCCACCCAGTCTTTTCTAGTGCAGACAAGTCTCTGTAAAGCTGCATTTTTATTTATATACATATGCTGAATTGAAAATCGGGGCATCGCTTGTAAAGCCAAGTGTTCTATCCCTGGAGAAATGAATAGAAGGCAAATCTTTGGCATCAGGAGGCTCCGTGTTTGTTTTGGGAAGGAAAGCTGGCAGGGATCCCAATGCTAACGCTGAACATCTGAGGAAAAGGCTGCTGGAAAGAATTATATCGTGACGCAGACAGGGGAAAGCCAGGAAATTTGAAGCCAGGACAGAGACTCCTACCTTAACTCATTCTGACACAGAAAAAAACATTGTTAAGTATTAACACCACATCTTTGGGGTGTGTATTTACAAAACGTGCTAGTGTTTGAGTTCCCTGGGAGGAGAGAGGTTTTCACCAATTCTTGGTGGCAGAGATTAGAGAACTGCTGGGACAGGTGGGAGTGTTAAGCCATGACTGGAGGAGAAGATAGGGCTCATCATTGTCACATCCATGTGTTTTTGTAACTGCCTTGGCAGGGTTATTTGGCCTGGGAGGGGACATGCTGCTCCCCCATTATTGCCTCTGGAGAGCTGAAGGGACAAAGGGCCTTTTTTTCTCCCCCTCCAGCCAACTCTGCAGGCCATCAGATCCCAGTGCTTCCCTCCTCTTGTGAATTTGTGCTCTCAATGTGACAAAAGTCCATCTGTTTGTTGGGGTGACAGTAAAACTGCCATTAGGATAGTGTATGATATTATCATGGGCTGGTTAATAGGAAACTGTTTTGCAGATGGACTCGCTGCTCTTCCCCTTTTGCAAACAGAAAATGCTTTGCCTTCTTCAGCTGCTGAAGGTGAACGTGTGCAGTGAAAGAGAGTATGCCCCAGCCTGAAGCAGAGCTTCCAGAGGAGAGGACAGTCATGTTTGAGGCAAGAAGGCAAAGAAAGGTCCCACCACCAGCAGAGAGGTGGGGGAATGGCGCTGTTAAAACTTACCCAAAGGTGTCCAAAGCCTGGCCCACAGGGCAGAGCTTCAAAGTACAGTCATGCTGTAGAGCTGCCTTTTCCTGTTTCGTTTAACAGCTGCTAGGGAGGAGATGACCATGTTTTTTCTGTGCCCTCTCTACTGTGAAGCATTCAGGGTAATCTGGAGTCACAGATGTTACAGCAGCCAGAAAATTTCCAATTTTTTTTGAGCAGAAGATGTCAAGGTGTACTTATTGGATGAAATGGATGAAGGCAAAAGGCTTAAGCCCAGGCTGTGCTTTCATCACATGAGGCTGAAGTACCTCTCTTTGTTTCTACACATAGTAAAATCTTGCCCTTACCTGGACTGGAGCAGGGCCAGCCTTTTACTACGAGTTCTTTCCAGGCAGGTGTGCAGCAGCACTCACCTGCAACGTGCAGGGCACCCTTGGATTTCCAGGTACTTCCCATGCCGTGCAGATGGCTGGAAGTGGAAGCTGGGTCTCAGCAGCTCCCTGCCCATCCTCAGAGGCCAGGTCCCTCAGGATGAGCACCAGCACCTGGCTGGATGGCAGAAATGCATGTCCTGAGCAGAGCCAGGCAGGATGTGTGCTACCAGTGTGTAACAGTGCTGTGAGCATGGGCAGCTCCTGTCACTGCATCTTGTCAGTGCAGAGCTCGAGAGCATCCTCTTGGCTCAGAAGCATTTTGCCACTCTTGTTTGATTGAAGTGCCACCCTGTCAGATTAGCTCTGCTCCTACAAGGCACCAGCTTTTCTGTCTTAGCAGATAAAGCTCTGCTGGCCAGATCATGATGTCTCAAACTCCCAGCATAACCTGCCAGAAGGCACTGAGGGCTCAGATCAGCCCCGAGTTCAAAGGGACACTTTGGGCTTAGAACTCTCAGTGAGCCTGATCATGACTTCAACCTGGGAGATGGGGACAGCAAGTGCCCCAGATGACCAGAGCAGGGCAAGGCTGCAGAGAGATAATTGGGTTTGTAGGTGCAGCCCTGGCATAGCATATGCTATGGCTATGCTGGCATAGGCTGCTCCTTCGTGTGGTGCAGTCAGAAAATGCTTTAATGTTTGGATTTAAACAAATGAAACTATCCTAATGCATGTATCCTAATAACAGATAATATAGAATGCAATAATGTAGCAACCCTATCGGCTTCTCTGGTTGCTTGCCCCATGTTAATGCATAATGCATGCACACAGCTCCACATGCTGGGACCCGTCTGTGCACATAATTACAGGTTCTTGCATAAAGGCTGCAGGTGCTTCTATTTTAACCCTGTATTACAGTGTCTTAAATTCAATACAGAAATTACCCCTGCTCGATTCTCATTCTGCAGTGCAGGAGAGGGACCCAAATCTGCACAGGTACAGCCACGATTTCTATTTGGCTGTCACACTTCGGAGCCTCTGTGGAGCCACAGTTTGGCTGCTGGATGTGCTGCCCCAGCTTTCTGCCATCCCTCCCTGCTTTCAGATCCAGCTACTGGTGGTTTTCACACTCATTTTGTCACTCTTTGTACAACATGACCACTAATTGGTGCAGCTAATTAACTGTTAAAACACAGTGTCTTGGTCTTCAGATCCAACCCATGAATCTGAGCAAAGCTTTCCTGAGGGACAAAGGCAGGTACAGCTCTGAACACCCTAAACTCATGTCATTAGAGCTGCATCTGGGAGATTCAGCGCCTCCCTTTGTTTTCCCTTTGAGGGCCTCAAGCAATGGTTTTTTCTTAGTCAGAAGTCAGGATACCTTTTAGCGGACAGACAGCATTTTTTAAGTGAAGATGGGATGAATAAAATCAAGTATTTGTTTCAATTTGAACAGAAGTAATTTGTCCAATTAGACTGCCCTCCTCTCGCATCTACCTATGGAAATACAAACCACAGAGTAGCAAGTAACAGCTCTGGATTTTACACTGGAGTGCCTCCCTAGGAGACTTGAGTGCTCTGCTCAGTACAGATTTCACTGGGATCCCAGGGCTTGCTTTCTTTATTTAAGGTTTGGTGCAACAGCAAAAAAACCTGCTGCTTTGTTTCTTTTGAAAACTTCAGAACATTCTTTGAGCAACTCTGCATCTTCAGAACTGGGGTTCTATGAATATGCCCCCATAAACCCCCCTGTGCAGAGGGGATGTGTAACACCACTGATCCAGCAGCTCTGGCTGCTCTGTGCCCAGCCAGGGCCAGCTCCTGGTAACCAGACTTTTGTTTTCCATCAGCCCAAGACTCCATTTCAAACAGACCTGTATACAAGCTATAAATCATCAGGTCTTTTCTTTCACTTCCTTTTGCATAACAGCAGTCCTATTTTCCTTTAACAGTGCAGTAATTTATAATTTGTCTGTGGTTTAATGAAAATCCTGCAGTTCTTCTCCCTGGAATTTGAGAGCCCACGTTACAAAGAAGTCCTTCCTTAACCTTTCCCTGTTGGACGCTCCTGGAAATTAGAGTGTCTTCATTTTAATGAGTTCAGAGGATTGGGGAGTTGCAAGAAAAGAAAAATCACCTTCAAAAATACCTCACCTCCTCTTCTGAATATGTCAGGACATGTTTTCAGATGCAGAGCTCTTACCTGAACAGGCTTGCTCTCTCCTCATTCTGTGCCTTCTCCAGCTGAGCTGTTTCTTGGCTCCAGCCTGTGCTTTATGATGCAAGGCCATGTTGACTTTGCGTGAGGTTTGTTGCAGTGTATAGAGCAGATTTGTAAATCACCCCAGCCTTTGCTCCCCTCTCTGCCACTTCTGCAGTCCAGTCCAGCTGGCAAACCAAGGGTGACCTGCCTCCATGTGTGTGTATATAAATATGTCTGTATATAATACATAACAATATATAATGATATAAGACGCAATATAAAAACATCTCTGCAAGGCTTCCAGGAACTATGTCTAACCTGGCAGGGCCATCCTAGAAGTGAACTGGAAGAAAATGAACTAAATAGAAATGACTGAGAATGGAATGAGTTCAGGAGATGCTGGGTTTGGGGCTCTCCTCTACTTGGTTTCCTCCCTGTGGGTCCCCTTCTTGGCAATGTGAGTCTGAACTGTGCCCAGTGCATGTTTGAAATCTGGGTGATGTGGAGACAGAGCCCAGCAGCTGCAGTGCTCACCCTGGATGGGACAGGACTTCTGCCTTGGAGCCAGGTGCTGCTTTAGGAGTCATGGTTTGGGACTATGTACCCACAGGCTGCAGGAGTTTGTAAATGAAAATAAAATATTTGTCAGTGGTTGATAAAACTCAGCTAGATTTTTTTTTTTTTTAATATATTTACCAACTTCAAAATTGGCCAGGCATCTTTTTACCTTTCAGGGTATTGAAAAATTTTCTTATTTTACGCTTTTAGTTGGGTGAGATGATTTCTTCCAGAACTAGTGTCATGGGGTCAATCAGATTTCAAGTCCAAGCTCATGGCTATGGAATTGCTCCTCTTTTATGTACCTAAGTGCCTGATTTAAAATTCAGTCTGCTTTCACAGCCAAAGGAGAGGGCTGGGTACCTCCAGAGGAAATTCAGCTTTCAGGTGTATTTTGTTTCCTCTGAGACGACAAGACACTTCATTTGGGTTCGGTGAAAAAAACACAGGCTTGGTCTCTACTGTGCATTTTGGATTTCTGGGCCTGGAGGTGATGTAAGCACAGCTGTGGAAGATCCTCTGCAGTTCCATGCCTTAGAACAAGTTCGCTGTCTGAAAAATAAGAGTTTGTATAGGCTTGAAAGGCGTATAAATAATAGTGTTTTTTTAGTACTGCACCAATGCTATCTTGCATACATATTTATTTAGTAGTAAGACTGAAAGCTTGGAAGAGAACTGTGTTTGCAAAGGGCTGTGATGGCAAAGGTTTCCTTCTCATATCCGTGTACAGCACATAATTGAGGCAGATATATAATGGAAAATATGCGGGAAAGGTAATTTATTCTATCAGTGTCAGATATCCTCACAAACCAGCCTGGCTTGATATTTATATTTGCAGAGTTTATTAACACAAAATAAACCACACTGGAATATGGGAGAAGTGTTACCAAAACTGTCCTTGCTGCTGCTTCGTGCATTTATCCAACACTAGTGCTGAGCACTCCCAGATCAGCACTGAACAGTTTGGTTCAAGGTGAGTCAAGGAGGAAACAACAGGGAGGGTTGGTTGGGGAATCAGGGTAAAACCTGGAGCAGCCATATGTAAACATGGACATGGTTATGTGAAGGATGAATGTGCAAATATAAAATACCCTCAGGCCTTAAATCATGAGAGTCTTGCAGTGATGCTGCCCCAGGGCAGGATTACTCTGCAGGGCAGGACCTGCCATCAGCCAAGCACTTCTTTGATTGAAGATGGATTTTTTCCTGCACTGGTTTTAGTCCATTTTTAATAAAAAGAAGATGAGCTTCACTGCCTCACCTGCAGGACAGCAGAAGACAGGGCTAGCTCCTTCAGTGCTGCCTCAAGTCCCAGTGTAAGGAAAGTGATTGCAATTTCCTTGATCCTGTAAGAAAAATTTGCTATAGCTGATGGTTTCTCACTGTGGCCTCTCTAGGGAGCTGGGTGGTATTTTTCCAAGTGGATTGGTAAGTGGATACCAGCTTTGCCACTATAAAATGAGGAAAGCAGCTGTAGCTTTTGCAGTCAGGTAAATACTGAGCCCAAGCACGATCATGCCCGAGCACAGACCTGATGCTGTGCTCACCTGGCTGTGGCACAGTACAAATTAGACATGCCTCGTCTCCCCAGGGATTTTACAGCCATGGAGCTGAGGCACATTAATGATCCTGCCATCAAAACAAACCTTTCTCCTGCGCTGAGGACAAAGCTGCTGCTGGGAGCTGGGCTCAGAGCTGGAATAACAGGGGCTGTGTGAGGTCAGGGTGGAGGTGAGCTGGCAGAGCTCCCTGGGCAGGCATGCAGAGTGGCTGCCCACATTCCCACAGGCTTAGCTCAGGCTGTGGCCCCGGCTAGCACATCCATTTTTGACAGCAAATAGGAGCAGCTTTGCCACCTCCTCTGTGTGATTGTTGACAGAAGGATGGGCATTGCCCCATTCCCCTCCAAGCTGGGAACTATGCAGAAATTTCCAGCTGGAGTAGACACATCTTCATGATACTGTTCTCCAACCGTCGTCCAGCAAACCCTTGCTGCAGTGGGTAAATTATGACCAAAGCAGAGACTCTAAGCTGCTTGGCTTGGGTTTTCACATTTCAGGATAAAAATCAGGGTTTGGGATGTAAAGCTGTGCAGGAATCAGCTGGAATAAAGGTCCAGGGAGCAGCCCTGGGAGTCACAGCTCCAAAACAAGGCTGAGGATCTGCCCTCCAAGCCAGTCAGAACAGCTGGGTCATTCCTGATAGGCCATGTTCAGTGTTGAGGGCAGGATTTTTGGAGGCAGCCACATTCATCACTCACAGCAAAATGTAATGAACAGCCAATCTTTTTTAGCAGCTTTTTATCACAGGGAGGGCAGAGGGTTTATGTGAGCTGGATTTGTGAAGGCAGTTGTACAAATATTTGTTCTCTGCTCCTTAGCAGCAAAGGGATAGTACGAGAAACATCCCCATTTAAGGTCCTAATCACTTGTTACAAAAGACTCCATCCAATTTTGGTTGTGTTATGGGCCTTCAGCTTGGTCTGCACTTTGTGTAATGTGTAGCTCAGCCCCACTCTATAGCCTGGAACAGAGGCAAAGTCATGACAGAACCATGCTGCAAGGATGGAAATCCTCCTGCACAGGGAAGAGCTTTGGCTTGGGAAGTGGCTGGAGAAAGGGCACCTTTGAGATCTCCAGTCACTGGTACAATACCATCTATACCTCAAGCTACCTCAAGTATCCATCTGCTCCCTGGGAAGGCGAGATCAAGCCTTGTTTACCCAGTGAGCAGTTCCCTCCTGCAGGCACTGCATCAGGTGATTTGTTCCTACTGTAGGGAAAGAAAATTCTAAACACAAAAAAATTCACAGGAAAATTTTAGTGGACTCAATGCCCAGGTTAGATTAGGGCTGCTCTGTAAATGACTAAGGATCACATCAGATTATCAAGACTGCAGTGTGTAAGACTTGGATCCCTCCCAGACTGAATTAAGTCCTATGCCACATATTGAAAAATGAAATATTAAATAGATGCTCCCAAAGTGAACATAGTCCATTCAGTTGTGTGATTTTTCCCACAAGAAAAATACTGTTTGATTATAGCATTAAATAGTGTGCAATATTAGACAGAGGCTAAGACAGACTTGACTTGAATATTGGTGCTCTCTAATATTAAGGTCTTTGATTTTGCAACTTCATTACTACTCTTTTATAAGTGGAGAGATCTTGTGCTTAAAAGTGTTTATTTTTAAACCCCTCCTCATGCAGTGAAGAATAGGTCTCTGCTGTGACCATAGAAAAACTGTGAGAATAAGAGCAGTCTGAACAAACTACCTTGGATGATTCCAAAACCATTTAGTCTTGATTCCCTTTAGTGATCATCACTGTAATTTGATATTAATATTTTTAAATTGAAGTGCAGGAACATTTCTGGCAGTTGTTTTTAGTAGGTTCCCCATTAATGTCTACTTAACTAAAGGCAAAAAGAGTCAAGCACACATTTAATTATAGAGATGTCTGCATGACAGCATAAAATCTCAAATGAAAAAGAAACACTTTTAATATGAATAATCATCAGACTTAAATGTCTCAGTCATCTTTAAATAGCAATATATCGATGACTAAAAGCAGCACTAATGTGTAGTGCACTATACAGCCTGGAGTTTAACAACCATTTATTTCAACCTTCCATGTTGCAGGAGTGCAAGTGGGGGCACAGCCCATTGCTCAGTTTGTGTGGGATTAATGTCACCAGCCTAAAGTTGAGCCTCTGCCCCCCAAAGCCCCAGAACAGAAGTAAATAGATTAACTCCTCTAGAGTATCACCTCTCATCTGATGAGGGGCATCTTTCCTCAAAGGAGGCATTCTCCTTTTTGTTTCTAAGGGCACTAAGGAGCTTTTAAATGGTCGATGTTAGAGCAAATGTACCCAGTACAGCTATACTGCCAGAAAAAGGGAATTTGGACTTCCACTGAAAAACTGAAAATGCCTTTATAAATTTCAGATGGAGACTTTTGTCATTTCGACTAAACCTCCACAGAGGTTTTTCCAGTGCCAGGTTGCTAATAGCTTTGGTGTTGTTTTCTAAAATTTAAGTAAAATGCTATCACAAGACTCCTTTAAAGTTGCAAAGAATTGGAGGCAATTCAGAAACCACCATTCCTATTTCTATCAGATGTGAGGCTGTTTGGAATGAGCCTTGGGCACTCGGTAGGAGCAGGACAGAGCGCAGCTGCCAGCGGGGTCAGCCGAGGGCAGGTGCCACCACGGGGGTTTGTTTGGGACACAAGCAACCCTGTGCCCTCCCCAGCCCCACTCTCACACCAGGGCTGTATCTAGCCCTGTAATTTATAAAACTGATCCTGCTAAAACCAAACAGAAAGGACAAGAGTGCTGTGACCTCAGCCAGGAGGAACAGTCTGAGCACAGCGCAGGAATTCCTGGGCTTTGATCCGCTGCCAACGCCGGGGAAGCGACAGAGGAAACCGAGTTTGAAAGCATGGCCTTCCTCCAGGGCTCTGGGTTCTGTTCCCCAAAATGTGGCCTTGCAATTTAGCACCCACAAGCTACAGATAAGAGATTGTAAAGCCCATTGCAGCAGAACAAGGTCAGGCCCTGGGGAGGAACCCCACTCCCCTCTGTGGGTAACCAGAAGAAGCTCAGAAGTGACAGCCCCAGGGAAAGAACAGTTTCTGGAAATATCTGATCTGTGCCACCAAAATCTCTATTTCAGCTCTTCATCAGGGGCATTGTCTGTTTATTTCTTAATTTTGTTCAACCAGCCTCTCCTTATAAATATTGCTATTGAGCCTCAAGACCCAGGAATCTGGAGGACAGGAATTTTCTGTCAGAAGGATCTTAAAAACAAGTTGAGTGACTCCTGAGCCCATCTGGATTGTTGTTTACCCAGTCACTTTCCAAATGGCTCCTAAAAACTACCCAAATATTAGGGGTTTTTTCCCCTTTAGTCCTTCCAGCAATTATGTTAGGGGTCAGAGTCTCATTTGTGTAAGTCCAATCTCTCAGTTATATCACTGGAATGCTGTAGACTTTCATCCACCACGGCAGGAAGAGAAGTCAGGTCAGAGTCTGTCTGAAAACTTACCCCTTCCATGGAAGATAACACAGTTTATAACTCTGACTCGAGGACTGACAGAATTAAGTGGATGGTGGATATAAGGCCTCACAAAGGTTGCCAATAGCAGTAACACTTGTTTTGCAATCACTGTTTGGAGCAGAGTAGACAAATTTGCACTGGAATCAAACTTCTTGATGTCTCTGTCTCTTGCAAGTCCTCTGACCTCTCAGCAACTTGGCCTGGCTATCAGCAACTCAATGATATATCCCAAGAGTTTCCTGCTGTTCAGAGGGGACATGGTGAAACAGAACTCCCTTTACTCTTTGTAACACACCATAACCAAGAAACAGAACATTTTGACTTTTGTCCTTAAATAACAGAAGTTATTTCTGCAGAAACAGTCTATAAACTTATATGGGGAATTGCAAGTTAGACAATCACTCAGATCTTGTCCCTGCCAGGCACTCTGCTCTCTCTTCCCAAGGCTAATAAACATTATTCAGATTGGGAGATGTAATAGGGACAGTGTTTGATGTTTGTTGGGCTCCATTAAAGAACATGTTCATTTTGCTTCTGAATTATATTTGTAAATATCTGTGAGTAATAGAGAGAAATGGATTCATATTTTATTAAGTCTGTTTACAAAACCTAGAAGACCTAAGACAACGCTATGTGTTGGAATACAGATGTACAATTGTACAGATGTACAACTCCCTTTAAAAATGTATTTAGGAAACCTAAAATAAATATAACTAAGAGGCTGTCAGCTAACTGGCAGGAAGGGCAGGGTGAGTTCACATGCCCTATGCAGCCCCTGCCAGTGAGGCTGAGCTCCTGTGCAGATGATGCTTCATGACCTGCACAGGGCACTGAGGCACCTCTTCAGTTTTACTGACTTACACTCACCTTGATCTTTCTCTCTTGTATTAGTTTTTGGTTTTTTTTTTTTTTAACTATTGAGAAAGCTAAGTACCATTTTAAACTGAGAGACTATCCAACCAAAGTAAAATGTCAACCATTTAACAACCAACAATAAACCAATTTGTTTTCTTTTGCTAAATATGTTTAAAATCTCTAAGCAGTCCAAATGGGATGTAGGCATCATTTCCTCTCAGATGACAAATGACGGGCCAAATTCCACCCACTCTGTTCACTTTGGCCTGACCTAGGGCTGATAGGAAACAATGAGCGTCTTTCCGTTAACTTAAATGGATTTTGTGTCAGCCCCATTAAGTAACAGCTTATTTCCCTTCATTGATTGTGATGTCAAAGATGAGGAATTAAGAGTGATTATGGATGGCAGACACATTTGCAAAAACCCAGTGATGGGGAGAAGAAAGAAGGGGAAAAGATTTTGCATGTCAATGTTATAAACATCAGTTTAAGATGGTCCAGGACTCAAACACAGAACTCTTTGTTTTGGCTTTGGTACAAGGGTGAACATTTTTCATTTATTTCTGAAAAGGGAAGAATTTGGGGATATTTTAAATATTGGGTGCAAAGAGAAATAATTTAGTTCTGCATGGGTAACACATTACTAAAAGGATCTTCAAAAGCCTCCACTTTTGGGTGCTAAAATCCAGCATCTGAGAGAGGGCAAAAATGGTCATTTTTTCCCCCAAGAGGGCTGGGTGTTTTCTTTGCAGGCCACAATAACAAGACAACTGGAGGATGGGGTGAGAGACCTCATCTCTTAGGATCTAATGACACTGAGAGGATATATTGTTACAGTACAGTAGAGTATTCTTTATTCTCTGTTGTATACTTCCTAAAGGCAGGCTACAACACTGATCTTCATGACTCTTATCCCTTTGGTTTAAGAAACTGAACTGTGACTTCTCAGGTGTTCTCCAGTGTGAAGCTGAAGGCAATGGTAGCTGCTTAGCTCCTGAGTCAGGTTGTCCTGATTTAGACTTTCATATAAAATTTTCTTTATGAGTGAATTTTACCTTTAACAATTCCCTCCTTGCTTGTCAGCCAAAATTCCATACCGATTTCTGCTAGAGGAACTGATAGATGTTCCAAGGGCTGTGGGCCACCATCTTTTTTATGGTACAATTACTAAAAGTCAAACCCTTCTCACATTTTTTATTTCTAAAAAAGCCTTGAAATCTGGCACCTTTATGACTAAAGCTTCCCAAAGGAAGCACTAGAGAATCGATATCTGAAAGCAGGATGCTTCTGCATTTTTTGAAGTAAAAGTTCTCTGCAGTCATTAACAGACTTGATTTATCTGATGACTCAGAATTTGTGCAGCTGGTCCAAGGCCATTTCAGAGACTGAAAAGTGCTGCTTTTCTCTCCTTCTCTAAAGAAATGTTCTCAGTTACATGAGAAAATGTAACTGAGAAGCTGCCCTAGTGTCAGCTTCTTCGTTTAAGGAGAAGGTTATATTCACAACAAGCAACAGCAAAGAATTTGACTGAAAAGATTAATTAATATAAAATTTGACCTTTATTGGTTTTCCCAATATGCATTTTGAAATCTTTGAAATGTCCTTTTGTTTACTGGAAATGCAATACAGGACTATTGCAATACACAGGCCAAATGACTGCAAAATAATGTTTCTCCATTATTCTACTGGAATTAAACTTCTTTAGCCACAGAGATAATCATAATTTCATGTTTGTCTCATGTTTTCAGGAGCTGCATGCTTCCTGAATCAGATACATTTTCTTTACATTTTGGTTCAAGTTTTTTAAACAATCAGAACTTACATTTTCAATGATGCATTTAGGTTTTATTTTCATCATAAAATTCCAGTCTCACATTTTAACGTTAAAATGTTAATAATTCAGCCGTTGCTTTTGATGGGGTTCAATGGCTCTATTCACTGATGATTCAAACAGTCAATTTTCAATCATCACTCTCTCCTCAGAGTTTATAGCTATGCTATTCCTTTCCCATTAATTGCTGTCATAGTAAAGATTCCTATTGACTGGAAGTACTTTAATTTTATTCCCCATGTTGACTGTTTATTATTCTCACAAAATCTTGTGGGTTTGTGGGACATGAAAAATACACTTTCCTCAGAAAAAGTGACAAAAGAGAAACCTTCAGCAGAATTTGACATTTAATTATCCAGACTAATGTAATCTAATATGAGGCCCATCCCTCTAAAATCCCTTCTTTCACTTGCAGACAGTCTTTCTATGATGTGAGCAGCAATGCTGTAATCCCATTTCAGGTTTAGTGCTGGCAGCAAAAGCTGGGCCATCAGGTAAATGTTTACATTTCAACATTTTCTACTGTAAGTGGCTGTCTATGCCAAGGAGCCAGCCCTTCTTCGATACCTGTGTCATCCTGGAAAAGTTGTCCAGACCAGAACTAATTCCATTAGTGTTTGGAAAGCTATTTATAAGCCTGCCTTCAGTGGGATGACCTTATTAATTAGATTGGGGGAAGGCTGAGGGAGGGAGAGTTACTCATTTCACAAGACCATTGACATGTATTTCCAGAAGCTATGCTTCTCCTTCACACTATGCTCAAAAAGACTGTCAAATAAAGCAGAAATCTGGGTCAGTTTGCAGCAAGAAAAAAAAAAAGCTATATCCATGCTGTCTGCAAGACCCAGAGCATAAACTTTTTACAGGGTAGTTCTGCTGCCACATGTCCTCGAACATGATAACAAAGCCCAAATCCTGTGTTCTCTAAATCCAAGAAAAGGAAAGAGCTTTACCACTAAAGCTTCTAAATCAAACCTTAATGAAATCATCTTCCTCCATTATCATGCACACACCTGACAGGAAGGCTAAATCCTCATATTGTTTTTTATGATGTAATAAAAAAAGCAGAAGGATGCTTTTCTCCCCCAAATCCTTGATTTACTCTCCGATGTAGACTGGGCGTGGAGTTTTACCTGCCAAACCCATTTCCTGTGCCTCACAGAGCCTGTGCTGCTCTCCTCTCTCCCCACTGCATTTAATTGGCTCCATGAGCCATGGTGTCCTGCTCTGCTGCCTCTGAAGCCAGCCCATCACCACTGCCAACTCCAAAAAGTGAGTAGTTGGGAGCATTAGCAGTGTCTTGTCACTAATACATCCATTTTGGCAACTGAGGAACTGCTTCTCTGTTATCTGTTTAATAAATCAGGGGACTGGTTATTGTGCAGGCTTATAATAAGAACTCATTTGTGCCAAGCAGCCAAAAGAAACTCAGCTTTTGTTCAGATGTTTACTTTTATCAGTATAACCTCCTGACAGAATCTCATTCACTACTGGCATCCCAGTGGCAATTACATTTTTCATCTTGCGTGGGGAAAAGGAAGCTTTCAGCACATCCTACCTATTCATTTGATGGATCTGTACAACCCAGGACAATTTTGCAATGCAGAGAAAACTACAGACCCCACTTCTGTCTCCCTCTTCGCATAATCCTATACAGATATTTAACATCTCTTTCAGAATTCAGTATGTCTCTATGTGACAGTTTAATGCTCATCCACAGTCCAGGATTACAAACTCCTCCACCTCTAGACAAGTAGCCAGTGCTTGTGAAGGGCTGGCAAGAGATTGTACGTGGGTAACATCTGACCTAAAAATAGTAAGGGCAAACCACACAGCTCATGTACTCCTGAGTGTCAAGAATTGTAATTAGTAACAGATTTGCTATGCAAACATCTGTGAGGTACCAAATGGGTGTCTGTTGGCTATCAGACTGGGATTGTTTGGTTCATTCTGGAAACCCATCTTACAAATACCTTACAGAACTAAAGTTTCTTTGTCCCATGAAAAAATAATAGGTTAAATGTCTTATTAATCAGCCCTTGGGTGTTCATGTTCAGGATGTTGCTCCTTCTACTGCATGACTGGGCCTCACAGCATGGATGCATTCAGTAAGGAAAGTTCTTTCACCCTTCTTGTAACCCTGACTCATTTATTAAAATGCATTTCTGGCTGAGTGCACAATGACATATTTCTTCTCTTAAGAATGCTTTTAATCAAAACTACTTCAGCTATTTGAAGGGTTTGGTTTTTCTTACTTTGTAAGTAAGAGTAAACAATCTTTTTGCTTCCTTACTTTTGTATGCTGAATGCGAATTTTTAGGATTTAGACTTAATGGTTCCTTGGTCCATAATAAGGGGTTTCTTTTATTGTGATTTTTTTTAAGGCACTCTGATTCATTCGATCATCAAAAGCAATTACAGAGATGAGTTCAGCAAGAGTCACTGGTACTGAAAATGTGTTATTGGTCAGGACTGCTCTAACAAATACCTGTACTGAGTAATTTAGTGCTGTCCTTAATAGACACAGACTTCCAGTAAAAAATCTTCCAGTTTCATCACCACTGTCATGATGGTTGGAGTGTTCTTAACTTGCTTCCACTCAGTCAAGTTTCATGATATGAAGGTTCTTATTTTCGTTCAAAGTAAACAAGTCTGAACAGTGATTTTTTTTCTGTATCTTGAATCTGTATATCTTTGATGCTCCAGCAACAGGAAGTTACACTGGTTTGAGATTTGTGTCCACAGAACAAAGGTGGAAAAACAGGCTTTGAAAACTGTGAGGAGAAAAACTCTGTGACACATTTGTGAGTAGAGTCTAGATCAAATGTCCAAGGCAGCAGGGAAAGAAATGAAAACAACAGTGGTTTGGGAGAAGGCAGAAGAAAAAGATTCAAAGAAGAGCAGAGGGAATGAGAGGAGATGGACACAAGATGCAACACCTCTGTGTGCACCTTTGAAGGTGTTAGTGCACTCATTTTACTGAGTCATTTTACTCAGGAGTCAGCCCAGCTTTTTGCCAGAACCACAAAGCAGTCAGCCTTCCAGTCATGGTGTACACATCACATGTCCCAGAACATTTCTACAACCTGCAAGTGCAAATTACTGGGGAAGTTGCAGAGGAATGCAAGGATGAGAGTGTGGTACTGAGCAGGAAGGCAGCTGCATCACCACAAGCCCTACCTCAATGTAAAGTCAGGATATTGGATACTGCTGGCATATCAGCTGTTGAAATGCAGCTGTGTGCAGGTCTGGGCTCCTCGGCAGTGTCCTCAAACTTTGTTCCTTTTGGATTAACAGATAACACAGGCAATATGAAACTTTATTACCAGTGACACAGTTAAATCAGATGACAGATTGTATCAACCTATTAACAGTGATACCTCACTGAGATTAATGGGAGTATTTCTCAGGGAAATAGCTTGGCTCTGCATTTCAGGAATTCTCTTTTCCAGTACCAAGCTCTGCCCTCCACTTTCAGAAATGCTGAGCAGCTGTCTGCAGAAGTCTTCTGGTTCAGCCTCACTCACCTATCCTAGCAGCAAGCAAGGCCCTGTTGGAGAACAAAATCTGCAATTTGTATCAGAAGAGCTTATTCTTTAATGGAACTACAGAAACTGAGGGGCAAGTCTTGCCACAGCAATTTACAAAACTGTTATCACCTAATCCTTTGCTCACTGCTGGCACCAGGGAACAGCTGGTAAATGGCACTGAGAGCCATGAACAGTCAGATTGAGCCTGACATGCAGCAAAGCTGTGACACTCACACTCCCCTGTGCTGGAGGTGGTTACCTGGCAGAGGTGACACGTTTATCTTGGGAGATGACTTACAAACCACGGCATAGCTGCCAGCAGATATTGTCTGTCTCAGTCCTACTGTGAAAAATGTTGACACTGGGTATGGTTTGTCTAAACCTGTGGCTTGCTTTGGTGTGCCTCTACTAATTGCTTTTGTTGAGGGCTGGAACTGTTCGAAATCCCACTGTAAACAAGATATTAGATTAGAAAAATAGCATGAATAGAACTTAATATTCTCCTAATTCATGCCCTGGTTTGTACTGTACAAGGCAACACCACGTTCACCCTACAGAAATATGCTTGACATGGTCCCTTCACTCAGTGAAATAACCCTTGCTTAGCGACGTTAGGTTTGAGTAGGTAAGATTTAGGGCATAGAGATAGGAGAACTCTGCCAGCCAGTTTATCGCAAGCAGTCTGGCCACTGTAACCTCGATTTGGAGCGGAGTAAATGATCTCATGTGCAGGTTTATGTGACAGTAAAGCCATGTCGTTTTTGCTGTGCTCTCCTTTACCATGCCGGGATGGACCCCATGGGAGGGCGGGTGAAGTCACCCGGGCCAGTCTGTGCCGAATCCCTCGCAGAAAGGCTCCTACAGCTCCCACACCGGGAAGAGGAAGCGTGTTGCCACCGCCAAGCCCTCCTCTCTGATGAACGAGCTGAGACAATGGCGATTGAATCGCTGTCCCCAACAGCCCCTGGTGCTGCTCCATCCCCCTGCGGGGCGAGCTGCAGCCGGGCCCGGGGCACCGCCACCCCCGGCACCGCCGCGGCCGCAGCCATCCCCTGCTTCCCGGAACCCCAGCTCGGCCGGGCCACCCTCGGGAGCCAGGCCGCAGCTCCGGCTCCCATCCCGGCGCTCTTCCCCATTCCCCGCTCCCATCCCGCCGTTCCCCCGACCCCGTTTCCCGGTGCCACCTGGGTTCAGCGGCCCGGACCCATCTCGCAGCGGGCGAAACCACCGCTGCCCGCGCCGGGCCGGCTCCTCCCGCGCTCGGCGGCGGGGCCGGGCCGCGGTGGGCGGGCCGGGGCGGGGGCTGCGCGGAGCCAGGGCCGGTTAAAGCGGCCGCCGCCCGCTCGGCTCCGCGCTCAGCCGGCCCGGCGCCCGCCGTCCTGCGCGCCGTGGCTGCTCGGTCGCCAATGCGGGCCCGGAGCCCGGCCCGAGCCGCCCCCGGAGCCGTGCGCAGCCCCCCGGCCCGACCCCCCGCCCCGGACCCATGCGGCGGCTCCGGGAGCGGTTCCGGAGGTGAGCTCCCCGCGACCCCCGGCGGGGATGGGATCTCCCTTCCTGCCCGAGCCACTCCCCACGGGATGGGACCCCCGGGCGGGGTGAGAGGTGGGTGGGGGAGCCGCGGTTTTCTCGCCGCAGGACGGGGAAGGGCAGCGAGGTCCTGAGGGATGCGAGTGGGTGGGGGTGAGGAGGGTCTTTTGTTTGTGTGTTGTTCGTCGCCGCTGTGAAATGGGTGAAGGTTCGCGCATCCGGCCGTGTGTCACAGCCGCGCATCGCGGCGCTCCCGCGGGGCCGACCTGTGGCTCCTGGGCCGGGCTGGGTCAGCACCCGCCGGCGCCCTACGGAGCCACGGAGCTCCTTGTTCTGCTGCCTCCGCGGGCGCGTTGAGTGTCATAGAATCACAGAATACTCTGGGTTGGAAGCACCTTAAAACTCATCTCATTCCACCCCGTGCCATGGGCAGGGATACCTTGCATTAGACCTTGCTCCAAGCCCTGTCCAAACTGGTCTGGGACACTTCCAGGGATGGGGCAGCCGCAGCTTCTCTGTGACAGGGCCTCAACACCCTCACAGGGAAGAATTTATTTCTAGTATCCAATCTAAATCTATGCTTTTTCAGCTTAAAAATCAACCCTCATTCAACTGAAGATGCTGGTGATGTTCAGGGGAGGTCGACTGAGTAACTGCAATGGTGGTTCTTGGATAAACATCTGTGGGCTTTGGTTCTTCATTGCCCAGAGCCCAGATGCCAGGCCTGGAGCTGTTGATGGACAGCCCATCTCCTGGGTGAGGTCAGTCTCACAGTGGCTTCCCTGACCAGGTACCTGCCCTAGGGCTGCCCTGCTCTCCTTTCACCAACTTGCTCAAGAAACTGAAACCTAAGTATTAAAAGAGAAGTAAAACTGAAAGAGAAAATTATGAATATGGTCGGATGTGGCCTCTATGCTAGCCCACACCTCGGCTGGCTTGGTCCCTTGCCCCTGAGCTCAGATGTGCTGCAGCACCTCGGGTGGCTTGTGATTGCTGCCCTCTCTTTGCTTGAACTGCTGCCTTACATGCTTGCCAGAAGGCTGGGGAGGCTTTGAGGAGGTCAGTGGGATGCACAGACACTTTTTTCCATGACCCAATCTATGTATGATAGCAGTGTTGTTTGTGGATTCTCAGAGTATTGCAGGTTTCCTTTTATCTTTAGTATCATGCTGTAAGTACATGAACCTTCACACTGCTTATGATTTCACTGATATTTCCAAATAAGGGAACTGCTTCTGCACTGATCTGAATTATTTCTGTGCCTCAGATGTTCAGTGTTAGTAAAGATTGTGTGAACAGTTATAAACAACAGCTAGATATTGTCATATCCAGGAAGAAAGGTGCCTAGTGCAGAGGAATATGGATCTACTTTTAATTGAATGAATTTGTAAGGAGGAAATATCATCTAATTTGGGCAAAGCATGCAAGCTTTTTATAAATTCCTTTAGTTTGTTTTCAAAATCTAATCTAAATGGTCATCAGGAAAATGTACTGCAGATGTTTTGACCGGCTTGTAATTTTTTTTGTTTTCCTCTTGAAAACAAAGAGCCTAGATAACATGCTAGATATTGAAGCATATATTTAGATAATGAAGCAATTTTAAACCCCGTTTGGAGTATGCTACTCCTGGTTTTGTGGAGTTATGCCCACCTTGTTGCAGTTTCTCATATGCTGTTATTTGTGGTTTATTAGGTCTAAATGGCTTCTCCTGCTGCTGGAAAGCACAAAGAAAGGAAGGCACAAAAAGAGGGAATGTGCTTTTAAGCTGTTAAAAGGAAGTATGAGGTCTTTTGAACTGAATAAAGGAAATATACTTCCTGAAAAGACTAAAAAAATCCAGATCTTTGAGGCTATTATCAGTGCTTGCTGTTTTTACTGGTATTTTTCTTTGTGTTTAAAACAATAATTCATTCAGCAGATGAGAGTCATCAATAAAGCAAGATTTGATTTCACTTCTGCACTTTGGGGTCTAACCTTGTGATGCCAGACAAATGCCATACAGATATGTGCAATGGGTTTGGGGTTTTGTAGTTTATTTTTCTAAGCTGGCTTTGCATGCAAAGAGAAAGCATTAAGAACCCTTGAATTTTCTTTCTGTTTTGTCTCCCAAATACTATCTTCTCTTACCTCTGGAATCTCTGTGAAATATACAGCATCTGTTCCTTGGAAATGAATAGGAGCGTGAGATTAGGGTCCGTCACAAAGGATGGATCAGTCTGTATGTTTAGTATTTAAAATATTTGAAGTATTTCAAGATCAAAGATCAAGTAGTCTGAAGGGAGGGGTATGAGTTTCTTCCCTCTTGTTTTAAATTGTCATGTGTCTCTCTCAATACCTTTTTTCTGCTTATGGTGAGAATATGTTCATCAAAAGCTGTTTGCTGTCAAATTCTGAATCTTGGACTATCTTGGCCTTGAGCAGATCCTGAGCATTGAGAATTTAAATTGTGAGAAGGAACTCACAGCTCAGTTCAGTGCAAAAGCATTCTGCTCTCCTGGCTGGCTGCAAGCAGTTCTTAGTCTCTTAATTTCAGAAATTTCTTATTCTGGTATTGCAAGCATTAATATTTTATCTTAGATATCTTGGATTGTTAGTGTCTTAAATGGAGAAGTATTTATGCATGCTTGTGAGATGTGCTGCATATCCTCTGATTAAATGACTCTGGTTTCACCAGATCTGCTATTAAAGAATACATTAGAGATTTGCTAGAGAATCAAAAAGGCTTCAGTTAAAGACATTTCCTGTAAACTGTAGTCCAGTTCAGTGGGACTTTATCAGTGGCCTGCATTTGATAATAACCTTAATGGCTGTGTTATAGAGAGCCTTTGTCTAGGAGTAAACAGCATCTGAATGCTCTTTACTGAGCTTCCCCTTTTAGGAAGGTGAGATTATAGTTCCCACAATTATCTTTTTCAGAAGAGGCAAATGTGACCTGTAGATAGGAAGAAGAACAATGTCCCTGTGTTGGAGTATTCACAAAGCAGAAACAAGAACCATCCATTGTTGGTGGTGACATGAGGTTTATTTGCTTACTTATTTATCTTCAGGAAAGAGCAGAGCTGTTTTGCCTCTAGAATGTGAATAAGTCTGCAACCACATTCTTCTGCCTTTATGTTGCAATGTCATACATGTCTATAACTGCAGGACTATGTGACTGACTTTAACAGTGTGTGTCAAAATAATTTTCCTGGTTTCAATGAGCACATCAGTAATATAACAGAGCAGCTATTTTCTAAATGCACATCTGCTTCTTAAGATATTAAACCTAAACTGCCAAGCTGGAAATGAAACGAACTTCAGAGAAGCACTGGCTAGCATTATTGCCCTTCCAACCATCTTGTTAATGATCCTCCCTCTGAAGTTGTTCCTGATAATGTTTATAAATAGTTAATTATCAAAAGGCAGAGGGGAATAACTGAAACTTTTCTTTACTAAGACCGTTGCCTGTGAGTAGTGACCTGAGCAAATGCTTTCCAGTGTTTGGCATCAGGGTCTGCAGCCTGTTGAAGGCGATCCCTTCTCAAAAGAGAGAGGTGCAGGTCCACCAGATGTGCAGCAGAGTTGGTGCTGGGGCATTGTGAGACCCATTTCTGCAAGACAGAGGTAAAGCTGAACACTTCCCCTCCTGCCAAAACACACTGGTGGTGTTGGTGTTATTGGCATAAACACTGAGGTGGTGGGGATGGGTGAGGTGTTGCTAATGCTGAGGTTCTTCTGAAGCTCTGGTGCAGGATATTTGCATAATTCCTGTGCTGTCAGAAACAAAACAGGGAAAAAACCCCAACTCTGTGTAGGTAACAGAGCAAGGATAGATTTGTTACTGTCTGAGTTCTGTTCTACGGCTAATAAATGTCTTTAAATTAGTGACAGGAAGAGGTCCTAATTTCTAAAATGTTCATAATTCTAAAATCTAACATTAGTCGTAGATCCAATCTGATTGCTTTAGAAAGATGCAGTGTATTTCCTACTAAAAAAGGAAAAAAAAATTAAAAGTAGTCTATTGTTGGATAATAGAAGATCCCACTAGGAGTGTCAATTATTTATAGATTTTTATATGATAATAGTATCTTATGTAGAAATTTGGTACAACAGGAATTATAAAGCTACTGCAGAGTATAAATTTATTCCTTTTGGTTTGAGTTTGTTTGACTTTTTTATTTTTTAATTCTTGTGAGACTGTCAAGGTACCACCACACAGAAATGTAATAATACTCTAGATGTGATAAGTGAAAAGTTTCCCATGACTTTGAATTTATGGAGTTGGACAAGGGCAGTCCAAGCCTGGCCACTTGCTGAGCCAACAGATGCTTTTATTTTTAAACATTTTCCTAACTTGGAAGCAGAACTGAGCAAACTGAATGTTCCATCTTTAGAGGATGCCGAGATGGTGTTCAGCAGCTGTTGAAGACATACAAGCACTGGGGAAAAAAGTAATTTTCCAAATATTCTGTGAGCCTTTGTGATGAGTGTCATTGTCTTGTTGGAGAGGAGAGCAAGATGCCATTTATCACAGACAAAAGAATTACCATTTTTAACCATATATTTACTCCTGCAGGGTTATTCATTTGCTAACAACCATTTATGTTCTGTGTTTGTAAATTAAATCCACATTTTCTTAGCCTTTGTATTAGTAGCAATGAAACTGTTCCTTGAAATGGCCACCGTCTGGGGAGGGATCATGACACGATGTTATTTTCCCAATGCTGCTACATTTTCATTTATCAATCTAGAAAAAAGTGGTTTACAAGTCACTTAATAAATCAGTCAAGAAAAACCAAGTGAAATATCCCAAGAATCTGGAACTGCTTATTGCAGCTGTAAGATTTGGGTGGGACTTTTTCAGTTGTTTGTTTGTTTTTTCCTGGCTTGAGGTCAGCCAATATTTTATAGATGTCATAAAAATAGGACTCATTTTGATTTAAACCAGGGAGGACATGGGGAAGGACCAAAGTTTGTCTAACAAGCTTTTTGTATAAATCTAGGTAACAAAGCTGCTCTCATTTCTGAGCACACTGACATTTTCTGTATTTCTTGTGAAGCTGTTCCTGGCTTCTTGGAGACCTGACTAACTGTCAGTGCATAGTTTTAGAATAGCCTGAAGTAAACTGGAATTACTGGTGAAATATAATCACTTTTATAGGAGTCAGCAGTGCTGGGATAACAGACTGGAGCTGGAGAAGTTCACAGCTTTCATTTGACTGTTGCATATAGGTGTGTGCTGTCTTTACAGGTGTTCTGACACAGATTTAAATTGTTGAGTTTCATAGAAACAGCTCAAGTGTTTGGGTTTTTTAATACACTTAAATGAAACGTTTGCATTGGCAAGTTCTTCTGGAACTTTCTCAGGTTTCATCATGTTCTGTTCAGCTTGCATGGACTGCATTTGATGTGATTGTTTGTTAGAATGTTTGAAAATTCTTAGAGAAAAGGGTGGAAGGCAAACCTCTTGAAATGTTTCATCTTTGGAATTGACCAGTAGAGTCTCCTTTCATCATCCCGGTGTAGGGGATGTTTGGATCTTGGTTACAGACACAAGATTGGAGCAAATGAGCCACTTCATGCTCCAAACACAAATATTGCTTGCTATAGGAGTCAAAAAGTCAGTATTCAGGTGTTCCAAACTGGAATATTGCTGCAGTTTCAAGAACTTCTTAAGAGAAGAGTAACCCCTGACAGCTATGATGAACTCCATATTTCAAGAATAATTTGAGTTCTTGCTATGTAATTTAAATAGTAAATAGTGCATTCTTCATCTGACCAAACTGACAGAAAAGAGGGAGTCTGACTGTTCTGTGTGAACTCTTCATTAAAAATAACCATCCCTTGAACCAGGCAGTCACAGGAATTTATTTAATATGCACATCTAGTAAGAAACTTTACTTGTGAGAACTTGGAATTTAAATCACAGTTACTTTGAACATGTCTGTACTTTTAATTCTTAACACTGCTAGGTTGGAAGTATTCCTTCATTTCCTTCATGACACTCAAAGAGATGTTTTAATAACTTTACTAAAAGTACTTCCTAATTATTCAACAGGTTCATGAACCACCCAGCTCCAGCCAACAGCCGCTACAAACCCACTTGCTATGAACATGCTGCTAACTGTTACACACATGCAGTAAGTACACTTCTGGCTTCTTTTCCTATTTTTTAAAATCAGATTTTTCAATAAATTTTTGTGGGTTTGGCTTGCTAAATGCTTATCTTTGCTTCACTGTGTTCGTATCTACAGCCTCTCTCTGTTTTTGTGCATATAAGTGTTAACTGTAACAGTCCAGAAAATTAGATACTTGGTAATGTTCTGAATCTCTTGGAGCTCAGGATACTTCGTAAGATTCCTTTTCACCAATGCTACAGGTCTTTAACTTGATATTTTCCCTCTGTTCTAGTGAAAGGATGCCTGCAGTAAAGGGGTTATAGGCCCCTACTAGTTAGCCTGCAAGGTGGATTTTCCAGATTTGTGCTGGCATATTGTGCAAATTGTAAACTGGAAGCATAAGCAAGATTTATCCCTGTGAGAAATGGGAAGGCTTCATTAGGCTGTCTGTGGGTATGAGCTACAAGAGCTGGAATGTTTTAATTCTGATACCTACTGACTCTTCAAGAAATCTGCTATTTTGCAAGAGGCCCCAGTAATGCTGACAGCCCTGCTGAAATTTCAAGTCTTTCCTTATTTTTGTAGTGTAAGGACTTACTCTAGATTTGAATATACAGTATTCACATAAAGAATAACAAAAGCAGTCCCCTTTGGTTTTTTTTTTCTTCTAGTAATTAGGAAGTTTAATTTGCTGTCTGACACTTTGAAAAGGACTTAAAAATGTGTTTGTTTGGTTTTTAAGATAGCATTTGCCCTTTAACAAAAGCAGCTTGTGCGTCTCCTCAATCCCTCAACTCCAAACATCTGAAGTATGTTTGACTTTGTCCTCAGTCTCTTATCTCCAGTGTGTCTGAGTGAGCTGCAGATATGAAAGCTCAAAGTAGTGCCCAGAACTCTTCAGTTCTAGAAGGAGCTCTGTTCTTAAGGATCCCTTGTGTGTATTTCATAAATAACCAACATGCAGCTCTGTGGTGCTGGTAAAAACAGAATCACCTTGATTTTGCATATAGACATAAAGTTGACTGAAGCTTCTGTGTTCTTAAGCCAAGGGTCTCATGTACAGCATTATGTAAATATATGCTTATTTGCCTAGGGAATGAAGCAACATTCTGTTAGTTAGCACAAATATGTAGTTTATCTCATAATCCTTGTGCAAATCTTGTTTGCTCTGGCCAAAAGGTTGGATTTCAAAATATCTGGCAGATGTTGCTGTGCTCCTTAGCAATTTCAGCTTTCACCTAGTTGAAATGTTTCACCTAGTTTCACCTGCCTGTTAGCAGGAGGTGACAGCCAAGGTGGATCAGTGTTCTCTGGTAGGCTGCAGTTTGTGATGGAGCTGTCTAATTCCTTTCTGAGCAAACTACCTGCTAAAACCTACGATGAACTGTTAAAATAAATATGCAATAGTTTCTGATCAATATTTAAAGTCTTGAAATGGGAGTCTAAGCTGGGAAAGCACAGAAAAAGCTGGGGTGGTGGATGTTTTCATCTCCTTTGTGTTGCAGACTTACTAAATATTAGATGGTCAAATGATTGAGTCTTTGCTGCTAGATTACAGTAGGAGTTTTCAATTAGACATTGATGATTCTACAAAACAGAATTAAACAATGGTTCTCCAGTATATTTTTATTCCAAACTTTGACTCATAATTCAAGAAGCAGTCAACTTACTTAGAGTGTGGCTATACTTCTCGGTAGGTATCCCATCTGGTTTTGGACTTAAAAATACAGAGAAATCAGTTTATGGCAGCTGCTTAATAAAGAAGCAACAAAAAAAAAAAGGCTCAAGGAGGTTATAGAATCCCAGGTACAACCTTTTGGTACAATACTTAAAAGGTAACTTTGGGTGGCATGGTAAGGTATCTTCAAATTTCTTACTTGTAAGGCTATTTTAAATGTCTTGCTTTGGTTTTTTTTTTAGCTTTAAATGCAGCATCGACTTACCCTCAGACACTGGGAGACAGTAATGGCTGCAAAGTAGTTGAAAACAGAAAAAACTGTTCCCTGTGTTCAGAGGAACAGGAAGGAAACAGTGCAGGAGAAAAGCAGGGGTTGTGAGAATGGGAGGGAAGAGATGGCTTTTTCATCATGAAGCTTTCTGGTTTATGTCTGTTTATCAGAAAAAAGGTAGACCCTGTTGTGTTAAAACTTCAGAATTTAGATATAGCTTGCTTTATACTACTTTAAATGTTTCTTCTAACTGCCTTAAAAGGAGCAACTATTCTTAAAATGAATTATAGTCTGTATTACAGGCTGGGTTAGTGAAGTGCATGGAAAAACAGAAGTAGTATAAATATTTAAAAAATGAGACTTGGAGCATTTAGAAGGCCATTTGAGCATGGAAGAAGGGGTCATCAAAATTTCAGAAGAGCTCTTCTGATGAAAATGTCTCCATTCCCACTGAGTGGTATAAGCAGTTTCTCTGCTCTCTGTATGTTGCACAACCCAGGTTGCTTGTGAGCCTCCCACTCCATGTTACTGGTCTCCTAAAATTAGGGGAAAATTGAAAAGTTGTGAGAGATGGTAACAAGAGTGCACTCTTGGAGCAGGCAGCTGGAGATGGACACATGCCTTCATAGTTCCCTCTAGGTGTCACATTTTTTGGGGTTGGCAGCTTTGTTGCCCTTTTTGTTGCCTTCCTTTCCTAAAAGGAAGTGTGTGGACCATCTTTGTGCCCTTAGTGTTTCCCTCCCAGTGAGAGGCTGGTGAGATTGCAGCAGTGAGACCATGCACTGCTGCAGTGGCTCATGCATCGAAGGGCACTGTTGCTGCCTGCATGATGTGCAAGGAAAAGAACTTTATTTTCCAGGAATTGTTACATACAAAAGAAAAAACTTACAGCAGGTTTTTAAAGCTCTCTGTGGCAGGGATCGTCTGGAGAAATATGGAAAGAATACAGGTAAAATACTGACCAGGGGAGCAGCATCCTTAACAACCCCAGACAGGTGGAAGGTACTGGATGTTTTGCTGTAAGTTGGTAACCAGAGTATCATTTCCCTGAAGTGACCCTGATCAGGTTCACAGCTTATTGTGTCAGCCTCTTTCCTTGTGCCTTAAAGCTTCTTGTTCGTTGTGACAGCAGAGTTTGTGGTAGTTCGTTCCCCAAAATACACCACACAGAGGTTGTGCTGAAATTTATCCTGAAAGGTTACCAGCTGTGGATGTAAAGAAACATGTTTTAATTTTTTACCTTCCTCCTTATTGCGAAGAGCTTTAAACATCATTCTCTTATTTTGTTCTGGCATTTCTCTAGAAAGCTTTGGAAGCTGTTGCCTTCTCTCTTATTCTGCAGATCTCTTTTCCAGCCCCACTTCTGATGTAGCCAGGATTAATCAAGGTGCTAAAATTAGTAAATTTGCACATCATAGTTCTGGGTTTGCTCACAGTACATTAAGTTACTGGGTTTGATGATATTCACTTGGAAGATTTGCAGTCTATGATGAGATAAGCCAAGACTTGTGGCTTTTTTTCCAAGGAATATTGGCAACAAAGAAACGCTTTATCATGCTGTAAAATGACACAGCAATATCCCACTCATTCTGTGAGTTCTGATTATCTGACTCCTTTTTTTTGTAAATTCCCCTCCTATTAAAGGGTTGATTAATGGCTTTTACATTCTGAAAACTGGACATTAAAATGTAATTCTTGTGCAAGTAACTTTTTCAAATGAACATGGGAAAATCTGCCTTTTTTATGAACTAAAGTTTTGTACTTTTTTTGTAAAATGGGTAAAGCCCACTGTACCATATGTTACGTGTTATGGCATTGCCATCTAAAGAACTTTCATCCAGTTGGCTGGAACAGCAGGGCATCGTTTCTGGATTTTGTATTTAATCTAGCTATTTTTGGCCAAAAAAAAAAAAAATCCTCTTGTTTTGTCTGACTGTTCCCATGGTGCCTGTCAGGGACAGATAGGAAAATGGTTCCAAAAAGAGCACTTAGAAAAAACAATCAGTCCTTCTCATGGAGTACGGTGCTGTACCCTGTGAGAGGTAGAATTGTTTTTTAAAGCAGGAGAAGGCAAAAAGGGGACTAAGGTCTTCATTCGTGTGCTGTACTCTTGATTCTGAAGGTGCAAAGAAAGAGGTGATAAGAGAATTGCTTCTTTGTTTTAACCACATCGCTTTATACACAATAATTACTGGAAAAAGTGATTGACGAAACTTCGTTTTGGCTCATTTGAGCATCCCATGTCACAGCTTAGCTTGTGGAATATTTATTTGAGGAGATTAGTAAAAGCTGAGGTCTCTGTGTGAGAAAGGCAGGTTATTCTGTGTAACATCTAAATCTAAAGCCCAAAGAGGCTCTTGTCCTATGAAGTGGTCTCTGTCAGAGTCCCTGAGCAGCTCATGCCTCGGCTGTTAGAGGGAATTAGTAGGAATTTGCTATTTTACCTGGTATTTGTGGGTACTTAATCTCTCTGAAATGTTTTACTTCTCTGTCAAGTTTAGTCAAAACTGAAATTTACACCAAAAGTTGGGAAGGAAGCTGAGGGATGCAGATACAGTGGGACTGTAGAGCTTAGAGCCATGGCTACACCACCATTTCTGGGGCTGTGTATCCTCCTGTCCCCTGCAAAAACGAAACGAAGCAGCTGTCACATCTCATCAGTTCCTGCCTGTCCCAGGGGCTTCAGCCGCACTTCATTCACACTGTGTGTCATGTGTGGAAAACAGGAGTGACTGATCTCCTGAGGAGTGACACATTTCAACCTTCCCTGCATTTGGGGGCTGTCCAGGATGTGTGCATGGAAACTTAGGGTTGGTGATAAATGAGAAGCCAGGCTGGCAGACTATTTCTGGCCCTAAAGTGCACCAAGTCAAGTTCCACAGTTTCATCACAAGGCTCAGAAAGTCTTTTCACCTCTAGTCCCAATGCTGTGAATGTATCAATGCCATATTTTTTATTTCCATGTCTCTACAGCTTTTTGGCACAAATATACTAAATTTTGCAAAATATAAAGAAATTTAACAGTAATGAAGGTACAATTGATGTACTTCAAAGTCAGAAGGAAAAACCACTTGTTTTTTGTTGTTATTCTCGAGCTCAACCAGCTGCTTCTCAGATCCATTCAGTTTGCTCTGCATCCTCTGCACTGAGCAGAACCTCAGTTTCCTCTAGTCTGTAATTACATAAAGGACAGACAGGTCAGCCTAGACTAGAACTTTGTGGTCTGAGCTATCAAACCTGTAATGCAAAGTGGCCAGATTTGTTTAAACATTGCTTGTTCCTGGCTTTATTGTTTAACATATGAGACTTGGGTTAAATTACCAAGAATTTAATCTAAGAAGCTTATTTGCAATTCAAGGGAACAAATTAGCATGTTAGACATGCTGTAGGGCCTGGAAGGGAATTTGTGCAGTGTTTGTAACTTAGAAGGCTGACTTGGTAGTGGAAGAAGATAGGTAGAAATGTCTTGAGTCAGTGAGCTCTCTTCTTTAAATACTTGTTGGACATAGGGTGTTTTTTAGGCTTTTTTGGGTTATTTTCTCCTTCCCTCCCTTTTCTGTTTGCCTTTCCCTGAAGGAGATAGAGGTATATCACATATTTTATTCTGGAAGGAAATGTAGTTTTAAATGCATGTGAAGCCTGCAGCCACTTCTTGGATGCTTCATGCAAGCATGGTAATTTTATCCTGATGTTTGAACAGGGCCTGTTTTGAAAGAAGTGAATTAAAGATGCTTGAGAAGGAGGTGGGAAGGAAAACAAAGTTGGATATGCTGTATTAGAAGAACATCTCTCTGCATTAAAAATCTATTCATGAGAGAAGTTTGCAGCTAATTTATTTATGACAGCTTTAACCCAAGTTCTGCAAAACTATGGCTCAATTCCTGCAACTGCACTCTGCTAAATGCTTTGTTTTTTCATTTGGGATTCAAGTTTGTTTTGATCTGTCTTATGCTCTGTGTCTATGCACAAGAGGTGGCTTAAATTCAAGTCTAGAGTAGGATCAACATGGTTTTAAAATATGAGGCAGAATGCGAAAATAAAACCACTGCTAATACTTACAGAATTAGACAAAAGAATTTACTGTCAAGGCTAGAGGAGTTGGTAACTTTCCCGGGTACCACGGGGGGAGAAATTTAGCAAAACCAGGTCTCACCTATGCCTGGGACATTGCTGAATTTCTGGTGCTGGTGTGTCAAAACGAAATGACAAAACTCTCTGGCTGGGGTTGAGCTCTCTGCCTGCTGGTGCTGCTTCGTGGGTGGCACCACGGCAGAGAGCTGACAATGGCCTTTTGTTTTGGCAGTTCCTCATTGTCCCTGCCATCGTGGGCAGTGCCCTCCTGCATCGCCTCTCCGATGACCGCTGGGAGAAGATCACAGCCTGGATGTACGGGGTGGGGCTCTGCGCCCTCTTCATCGTCTCCACCGTGTTCCACATCGTTTCCTGGAAAAAGAGTCACTTAAGGTAGCAGGAGAAACTGTTTCACTTTCTCGGGATGTTTCCCCATTGTGTTTCTCAGGCAAAACCAATTTTACAGGAGGTTGGAGTACTTTCTACTGGTACTTTCTACTGAATCATGATAAAAACACCCTTGATATTTTTTTTTTAAGAAATAGTGAGCCAAGCTCATGTACCAACGAACTTGAATGTCTGCTGCCTTGTCACAAAGATGTGTTTTTGTGGGCCCTAGTGGCTCTTAATCCAGAAGTAGAATGGGAAAAACATAATGTAAGTGGTTGATGGATAATAACCTGTTGCAGATATAAAGATACTGTCTGGGAATATGGCATGCTCAGGTGCTTTGAGGAGCACAGTTTTTGCCAAAGCCCAGCTAAGGAGCAGGAAGCCTCCTTGGGACCAAGGCAGCAATAGTAAAACTGACATGTGATTTTTTTTTTTTTTAATTATTTTATTTTATTTTTCTTATAAGACCCCTAAATGATTCTGGGCCATAAATTGGATTTAGCCAGTAGTCTCTAAATAGTAAGAATGTCTGGATTAGGCAGATTTGATGTGACAGGGATGCAAGGTGGGGTGGAGAAGGGGAGAGGACTGGAGGAGTGCTCAGCTCTTATGTGTCTCAGTTCCTTCACATGGTTTTAAGAGGGATGGAGGTGATGGTATTTTCCCCAGAGTAATTTCAAAGCATGTCAGGAAAATGAGATGATGCAAAAATCTTTCCAAAATGTGCCACAGTGACCTGTTTTGTCTCTCCCTAGGACAATGGAGCATTGCTTTCACATGTGTGACAGAATGATGATCTATGTCTTCATCGCAGCATCCTATGCACCATGGTAAGAAGTGGGGACTGCAGCTGCAGAATCAAAGCTTTTCCAAAGTAAACAGTTTGGCATTGCAGCTTTCTAGAATCTGTAGATGCCTTCTTGCATGCAATTGATCACATTGTGTTGTGACAGGCATTGTAATGTAACTGTAATCCTGGGCCTTGCTGAACAGAAAGTGATGCTAGAAAACATCAGAAAGTAATATATTTATATTCCACATACCTCACTTCATGCTTTCCACACATCAGTGTAAATACCTTCTGCCTCTCTGTGGATAGAATGTCCCAGTATTTGTTCCCTCATCATTCTGTAGTTAAAGCTCTGAGTATTTATTTGTTGGGGGTTTTTTGTTGTGGGTTTTTTGTTTTTTGTTTTTTTGTTTGTTTGGTTTTGGTTTTGTTTTTTGTGGGCTTTTTTTTTTTTTTTTTTAAGATTTATCTGTTCACTCATCACTTTTGTCCCTTGGAATCTTTGTGCCTCCAGGTTAAATCTCCGTGAGCTGGGACCTCTGGCATCTCACATGCGCTGGTTCATCTGGCTGATGGCTGCTGGAGGAACCCTTTATGTATTTCTCTACCATGAAAAGTAAGAGTTGTTCTTTGCATTTAACTTTAAGCTGAAAATTATCCTCCGAGAACAAGACCAAACTTCTTCTGTTTTGGGGATGAACTACAAAGGTTCTCATCAAATAAGGAAATATAAATTGTCTCTCATTGGTACCTACTGCAAGTGAAGGGGTCTAGGCAGTATTTAGAGAAGGTATTGCCTGCAACTCTACAATGCAGAGATAAACATTAGTTTTAATTTTCTCATAAAGCACTGGTTATCTGTCTGCATGAAAAGCTTTTTGAATAGAGTAATGATCCCATACCAACACGTAATTTAAAATGTCCTTTTTTGCTACTGAAGGAAACGTTCATCCTTTTGTACACCTCCTTAAATGACTCAAATTGTTCCTTTTTAGGTATAAGATCGTTGAACTCTTTTTCTATTTAGCGATGGGATTTTCTCCTGCTCTGGTAGTGACATCCATGGTAAGAAATGTAACTATTAACAGTGCAAACAAACAAAACTTGCCTTTATAACCAGCTTAGATTCCAGTGCAGCTCCTTCCTCTGCAGAGATGTTCATTTTAACACATTGTACTTATAAATGTTCTCTGCAGAGCAACCAAATACAATCAGTTATAGTTTAGATTTATAGTTCATATTTCAGTGAAATGCTGCCTTGTTTTGTTCAATCTGGGCTGCATTGTGTAGATAAAGAGAGCCTGTGTTTCTTGGTGCATCTGAAAAGCATCCTACTCCAGACTTACTTACAGTTACACGTTTTAAATAATGTTGATTAACCCTCTCTACTGCTAATATAAACCTGACACATTTTCAAGTTAGAATGCTTTAACTGGCCGTATCAAAGTCTTGCTGGTAGGAGCAGTGTTAAACTTACACTTCCACAGAGTAGTGTGGTTTTCTTTGTCTCCATGTTTGTCTGCTCTGTTGATCAAGCAAATAATCAATCTTGTTTTAGTTCTTGAGTTGTCCCAGTATAACTTCTCTGGTGCTATGGGGACATAGTATATAAACACATTATTGTGCATTTCACAAAGTGTAATATAAATACACTGCATTTCTCACTTGTCCATCTGTTCCGCCCAGCGTTTTCTGAGCTGTCACAGCCAGCTCCCTTTGCCTGGGGGAGAAAAGCACTTTGTATTTTGTCCATAAATACACTTTGCCCTGTTTACACCCTGCCCCTGACCTGTCCTTGTTCCCTGGCAGAGCAACACGGAGGGGCTGCAGGAGGTGGCCTGGGGAGGTTTGATCTATTGCCTGGGTGTGGTGTTCTTCAAGAGTGATGGGGTGATCCCCTTTGCCCACGCCATCTGGCACGTCTTCGTGGCCACAGCAGCCGCTGTCCATTACTACGCCATCTGGAAGTACCTTTACAGGAGTCCTGCAGACATCATCCGTCATTTGTGAGATTATGTATATCTCTATATCTATAGATATATACAAAAAACCAATCTGCACTTGGCCTCTGTAACAGTATTATTTGACTTAAAGAATTTGGGGGAATTGGAAAAATTGCACAGCAAAACTGCACTGACTTTGGTAGTTCTGTGAACACAATTACTGTGAACTGATGTTTGTGTCCTGCCATTGCCCATCACATGGCAAGTGCTGTAAATAAGATACTGTACTGCAGTAACCAAGAGTCCATTCCACGTTAAAAGAACTGGCTACCTGATGTTTACAAACAAATTTTGTATCCTAGTTTAATTTTACAGTTTTTAACTATATGAATTTTTCTAAATTAGTGATTCAAATGGTGAAGTCAGTGCAATAGTGAAAACGTCATGCTCTTGACCTGAAATTAGTTTCTATCACCTTTCCATGAGTCATTTCTTAAACATGAATTAGAGACAACTAATCTACTTTTACCACCCATTATCTTGATATAATGTGACTTTTATAGAAACTTTTTTGTGTTTTTTGTAAACTTTAAAAGTACATTTACTGAACTGAAGACACACAACTGTCATCTATGCAGTTAATCATATTGCAAACTCTTGCAAGAAATGGTTACATTCCACACCCTGTCCTGAGGAGCAAACATTGTACCTCTTCTGAAGGTTGTATTGCAGCTGTAATTGCAATAACCACTTTCACAAACTAAAACCTAAATGTGATTCTGCTGAGTTCTAACAAGGCAGCATTCTGCTCATTTACAGTACCACTGAACCAGACCTTAAGCTGGCTTTATTCATGATGAAGAGCTGTAAAAGGAATAGCTGAGGTGATTCTCTCCTCCAGGTTCCCAGTTGTACCTGTGCTGCCCAGGGTGGGGGCTCATGGGGATTATCCCCCATCCAGGCCAGGGTCACTGGTTTCCCCAGCCCATGTTCACACTTGTGGCATTGAGGCTTAGATTTCCAAAGGGACTTAAACTGGCTGCTACCACCAGTTCTGGTGGAGTGGTTCTGCTGGGAGATCCAGGTGGGAGCAGCAGCAGAGCATTGCTGAGCACCTGGAGCTCAGGGTTCTTCACAAGCACAGCCTGGCAGGGAGCAGAGCTTGGAGAACTTGATAGGGTGTCACTTGTCATCCTGGGACTTTACACAAAGCCCAACTGGTCTTTGTTACTGTCTGTCTGTACAGGAAATTCAGCTGTGGTAGCAAGTCATGACTATAGAACATGTGCTCTAATGACCAGTGTAGAAGAGTCATTATAATCCTGTTTGTCCCATAATTGTATCCTTTACCACTATGTAATGAATGTCTTATATTAAGATTGACTTTATCCTTTTTATAATTTACTCCGTTTTTCATGTCAGTATTTAAAAACAAAACCAAAATGTGTTGCCTTTTTCAGATTTTTGTTCTGGATATTGCCTGTCTGCAAACAATAAATAGCAAGATAGGGATGTTTTAAAGGTCCTGTTTTACTCAGATTTGCCAGAGGGTCACACGTTTTAGAATATTTACATTTGTATAGGGAATTTATCAGAGGGACAAACTTTAAATTCAAGACACTGAAGAATTGCTGTGTGGTGGTAGCAGGTGATCAGACGTGGCAGCAGCATAGCAAATTCATGAACTGCCCCAAAAGAGAGCAAAGGGAACAGCTGGGCAGGTGATTCTGCTACAACAGTTGCACATCTGGATGCCTCAGTTTTTTAACATTGTGTCTATTTTAATCTTTTCCACTTTTTGTGAGTCCATATATTTTGTTGAAATGCAGTACTGCTAAAA
This sequence comes from Brachypodius melanocephalos, assembly GCA_013398615.1. NCBI lineage: Eukaryota > Metazoa > Chordata > Aves > Passeriformes > Pycnonotidae > Brachypodius > Brachypodius melanocephalos. The sequence goes on along the minus strand of VZSR01001033.1, from coordinate 1,105,168 downwards.
CCACTAAAATACACGTAAAGGTTTTCTGTAGTCAAAAGTTAAACTATTGCTTGAATATGTTTGTTTTAATTTTAAGTTAATTTTTCATGGCATTTGGTTTTTGGAGTGTTTGAAATGGTTTTTAAAAAGTTTCAATTCGCCAAAAATATTTTGAATTACTGTATTCTAGTCAATATGATATTGAATGTACTAGACTAACAATAAACATTTGGTGCAATTTGGAAACTCTTGTATTCTTGGTGGTTGCTTTTTCCCCCTTCATCGCGTGGACAGGGCAGTCAGGGACTGACACTGTGGCCACTCCTGGCAGAAGAGATCCTGAGTTGAAGCTTAGGACCCTCATGGCTGCTCAGCCAATGCTTTAAAAACAATAGGAAAGACTGCAATCCAAAATATTCAATTTATAGTATGGAAAAAATATATTTCTAAATTTTGGCCAATATTTAGAACTTGTTTTTTCCCTTTTGCTCTTCTGAGTCAATTTTCTTTTACTATTATATATTGGGATTTTTTTTTTAAGCTAAAACATTGAAATACATAATTTTGCTCCTATCCCTGGAGGAGTATCATTGCATAAAATATAGACAAGCTGAACTAAAAATGTATTTCTGTCTGAAAAGAAAGCATATCAATTAGTCTTTTCTTTTTTTCCCCTCCATCTAATTGCAGCTCTTCAGGCTGATTCCTCTCAGGAGTAGGGATAGTGCTTTTTCCAGTAATGCTTGCTGCAGTACAGAGATGGGATTTCTTTGTCTTCCCGAGGCAGATGTTTTTGAAAGCACTTGCTTCTGTGTTTTCTGTGCCTCTAGGTTTTAGAAGTGCAACAAGTAGGCTGAGTCTAAATGAAGCAGTGATAGCAAACATTTCAGATGGACCTTTCCAGAAGATGTCTGGGATGCAGCAGGTACTTTGAATACTGGATGTATTCTTAGGTCACGTTTTAATAACACAATATCCTGTGCATCAAAAAAGAATTCTGTTAAATGAAAGGCTTCATTTAAGGATTTATCTAAGAGTGCTCATTTGAATTGTATTGGTTTAAATTAAACAGTGAGGAATGCACAAAGACAGTATTAATTTTTCTTCCTGTTAACAAAAAGAGGTCTAAAAGCAGGCTGCTGTTCCAGTCCTGTCTGCTCCACATTCCTCTTAATTATTTGTGATTATGGTAAGAAATTGTGTTGCCATTGCCCAGTTCTAGGTAAGTAAGTCCTTTCCAAGGAGGCTTGAGTGGTTTTGTGGGACTCTTCCAACTCAGGATATTCTATAAAATGCACATTGTTAGGGCTGGAATGAGCAAGTTAAAGAGAAGATACTAAAATTTTTCATAGTTGTTTTTCTTGCTTAAATGCCCCCGCTGCTCAGAACCTCTGCACAGTTCTTTGCTTGGGTCTGGTGTGTTTAGCCACGAGATGTCCCTGAAGGCCAAGGCTGTCATGGTCACATCATGTGCTTGACTAAATGTTTTCTTCATGCTTTGCTATTTTTAAAGAGTGCAGGATGTTGGGCTCTGCTGCTGATTGCTTTCACCCATCAATAGGTGCCATAAGGTTAAAGCTAAAAATAGTTGACAAAAGAGTGATCAGGATGGCACAGCAGAGCTGGCTCCAGGCTGTGGGTGCCCTCCCTTTCTCAGCCTGTGCCATGGCACTGTGCTCCAACAGCCAGAGGCTGCTCCTCCATCCTGCTGCTTGGGAGTGTTTCAGTCATCATTTCTCTGAATAAATTCTCCAACCTTCCCTTCAGAGGGAAGGGAATGGGCATAAGACACGTGAGATGTTCTCTAGTGGCTGTTGGAAGTGTTGGGATGCCTTTAACTTGGCATTCCCAGCACTGTCCCTGAGGCTGAACACCCCAGGCTGCTGAACCTTGGGGTTGGCGTGAGCTTTGCAGCCTGCCTGGAGAATTCAGCAGAGAGCCCCTGTCCCAGGTGCCAGCTGAACACACACAGCAGTTCCACTCGCAGCTCCAAGCCCCAGGGAAAGCAAGGCTCTCTTGATAAAAGAGTTTTCAGATTCATATTTGGGTGGTGTTTGGTGGATGGTGTTTTGGTACTGAGCTGGTGCCTGTCACTGGGTTGTTTCCACCCCAGGCATCTCCTCCTGTCTGTGGGGAGCAGTCAGGGTGGCAGTGCTTTTTCCTTGTGCAGAACCAGGGTGCTTGCTCCTAAGGATAAGCTGGGGAACCAAAATCCTGTTGCAAAAGGCTGGCAGAGAGGCTAGTTTTGTAACATAAGTTACATCATTGGCTAATGAAGCTCGTGTGCTCTCAGGGATCTGTTCAGATGTCTGTTGCTTAGCAGCCCCAGCCCTGCTGGCATGGATTTGAGTGCCCAAATCCTTTAGGTAGCTTTGCAAATCTCCCTTAAATTTTCAGAGGCGAAAAGCTGTTGGTGGAGACTGACTGAATGAGTGGTTTAGATCCAGCAGGCACCTCCTCACTGTCTGGTGGGTGGTGGTGGCTTCCAGGAGAGGCCCAGAGGTGTGACCAGGCATGGCATGTGGCTCCTGTGACACAGCCAGCCAGCAGCTGAGCCATTCTCCAACAGGACATTCAGAGCAGCCCACAGGATGTTTGGATGGAGAACAGTAATTATTCTGGATGTTGAAACACTGAAACCCATCCCATAACACCTACAGAACATGGGGAACCTGTGGCACTTTTAGCTTCACCCAGCAAGGATTTAGTAGCATTTTAAATGCTGGAGGATTGAGCATTGTTGCTGTTGGAACTCAACTGTTTTCTCTAATCAAAACCCATGAACATGGGAAGCTCAGGATTGGTCCAGGAGGGGAATATGGATTTTAATTTTTTAAAATAAAATCTTAATATATGAATATATTTGAACAGAAATGGCTTTTGTCTTGAAGCTGATGGTGGTGCTGAGCAGCTTAATCAGCCTTCTGCTAAAGCACTGAAAATAAAGATTGAAAAGACTGTGAGATATTTTTAGCCCCTCCTCTGCCTGCGGGTGGCATGGACTCTGCCTGTCAGTCCTGACAGGCTTGTTCTAAAAAGCCTCTAATAATGGGGATTTCACAATCCTCCCAGGCAGTTTATTTCAATGTTTCACCTGCTGCCCTCTTGATATTTTTTTCTGGCTGCCCAAGCAGTGTTTTCTTTGCTGTATTTTAAGCCTGTTACTCCTTGTCCTGTCTGCAGCAGCTCAGAGAAGAGCCCTTCCAGGCAGGTTTTCTGTAGCTGGAGACTCACTTCTATCCTTGCTTTCTTCTCTGGATTTAAACGAACTCAGTCCCTTCAATCTTGCTTCCCTGCCACCTTGTTTGACAGAGCCAGCAGGGTGTTCCAGGCTCCAGACACTTTCCCCAGCTGATGCTATGACACAGGGACACGAGAAATTAGTGACAGTGCAGAAGGAGGGAGAGGTAGAAGCAGGAGCTGCAATCCCATGTTTCAAGAGAGGGGCATCAAGCCAGAAAATTAACTCTACCCTCAAACCAGCACACACAGCATCCCAGGAGGGCAGCTTTTCCTTCTTTGTAGCAATGAGGAACAAAGACACATGGACCTCTTTCTCGCTTGCTCCGAGGGAAAGCCTTTTTTTTGCAAAAAACCAAGCCTTTTTATGCCCTAAACTTCAGCAAAACAAGCAAGCATTGGCTGCCTGCCGCTGTGGTGTTGCTGTTCACGTGTCCCTTTATCCAAGCACCTTTTTGATCTCCCCAGCCAATCACTGCCCCACACACGAGGTGACCACATGCCAGCCATACAGTTTGTTCTCTGCTTACATGACCTGTTTTTTACCTCACTGTTAGCTGAACCTTTCCCAGAGCGCTTTCTGGTGAGCAAGAGTGAACAGAAGTTAACAGGATTTCTTATCTCCCACGTCTCCCCCTTCTTCGTTTAATCAATAAAATCACACCAAAGACAATTAGGCCATATATTGCTAAATGTTTAAACCTTACCCCAAAGGTCATCTATAAGATTAGATAAACCTGAGCAGATCCTGAAACATTTTCAGTTGTAATATGACCGAGCAAGGAAGAGGGGGAGTGACCCACTAACAACCCTTCAAAAGCACCAACATATGCCTGTGACATGAACAATGTGCACATGGTGTCAGCATGGGGTAGCATCATTCATTTGCTCTGTCCATCTTAGTGGGTAAAACATTTACAGTGCCTTTGCCAATCAGGATGGTGCAACAAACGGCCACACACACCACAGAGGAACCCATTTGACGTGGTGACCTGAGGAGACACAGGCATAACCCCTGCCTTATGTCAGTAGATCTGAGGGTCCTTTCCATTGCCCTGTTAACAGGTCCTTTACTATCACTGGAGGTCTGAGATGAGCCTTTGTATCAAAAGAATATTTTGTTTCACATGTCGTTTGGCCAACCTCACCTGGATTCAGAAAACTGAGAACATAAAGGCTTTTACTGACTCATCATGTGGGCACCCTGACTCCCCATTTTGTTTTTCAAGCATGGTTTTCAATGTCCTGTGGGCACATTCCTGTAGCCTGCCCAGTGTGAGAGTGGGGAATGCCTGTGTTGTGGGAGACACTCCACTGTTGTAAGAATTGTGAGTCCATTCAGGAGTGCAGGCAGACCCATTGTTGTTTTAATAGTGGCCAGAAGCCTAAAGAGGCAAAGCAGGTGAGCCAGGGCTGAGTGACATCGTGGGCCTTCTCTCTGGTGTGGGCAGGTGCCATCAACAACAAGACTAAGGGTCAACAGGTACATGAACATATTTCAAACACCAAATTCTGGAACATCACTGACATCAGTTTGGCAGGTACAGTTCAGAATGGCTGATCAATGGCCCCTGTGAAAAAGATCTGTCAGTGAAGGTGAATCTACCTGCATGGTAATTCCAAACTGTTCTAAAGCATCCCTTCCCCATAATGTACATGCTATGGCAGCAATAAATGGGGCAATCCAGGCACTTTGCCCATCAGGGCCAAGAACAAGCCAGAGGTGAGTGCTCTGTCTAGGGCACTGCATTCCTACCACCCCAATTAGGGTTGAGGATGGGTTAATCTTGGGCCAATCACTGAGCCATTCACTGCTTTTGATGATGGAGACATCAGCTCTGATATTGACAAGCCCTTTTAATTTTCTGCCATCTATGCTGCATACCAGGCTTGCCCAAACTGTTGTGATAGAACTTGTCCAAAAAATTTGTGGCTGACCTGTGCTCCTAAAGCCATCCGTGCCACGTTACACCAGGGGTTTTGTTGGAAAATGGAACAAGTTGTGCTAAATGCTGACCTGCAGGTATAAATGAAGGTGGCACAGGGATGCACAGCATAATTTGTATTTCATAATCTGAGCTGTTAACACCAGGTAACACAAAAAGCCCCAACTCAGCGGTGGAAGAACATCTGAATAACAAGCAATGTTTCCTTCAGGGCCACTGGGGCTTCAGAATGGGGCAACCAGTTCAGCAGCAAGGTGGCCCCAGGGCTGAGCCACAGCTGAGAAGGGAGCTGTGTCCTCTCCCAGGGGTGATGTTTCTGTCTGGAGGCTGCAGAGGTGGAGAGGGAAAACAGGGAACGAAATACAGGTTAGAGGAATTAGATTGCTGGGCCAAAGTCCTGGTAACAATAAATTACCTGTGGCTGGTTCCATCCATCCCAGGTGAAACCTGGCTGTTGGGTGCTGTCTGCAGGTGGGGCTAATTCTCACATTTCAGTTAAAATTGGGTCCGTGAATGTGCAAAATGATCGAGCATCATCTTTTAAAGCTGGAGTGTGTTTGACACTTCCAGAGAGCAGCTGGAGCTCCTCGGGCACCCTGGCACTTCCAGCCCCTCGGTGTCTCACAAGGGGCTCTGGCAGAGCAGTGGCCCTGGTGAGGTGACAGCCTGCCTGTCCCCTGACCACCGGTGACTTGGATCTTCACAGGGTCTCACCTGCAGCAGCTGCACCGAGGGAGGATAATGGGGATGTTAAAGAGGAAAAGCTGGCGGTGTTCTGGAGCAGATCCCAGCGCTCGGGAGCCGCTCACGGCTCTTGTGTGACCTCTTGTGTCGGCTGGGAACTGCTCTCAGCATTTCCACCACGGATCTCTCCCACTTCTCCACCCACATTTGCATTTAGGGGATGATTACATGTTTAAAAAAACCCAAAACCCAATACGCTGTGGAAACGCACTGCTCACAGTCACAGTGACAAATCCTATTTATTCCTCTTAAATGCAATATCAAGGATTCGTTTTTCACCGTCCAGACTTCCATGGGTACGGCTGTGTCTTTGGCTCTGGAAAACCATTTTTAAGCAGCTGGGCAATGGTGATACAGGGTTTAAAGCATCTCAAAGATTCTTAAATTCTCACAGGTTTCATGAAAACCGGGACTTGGGTAAAAAGCGTTAAAAAGAAACAGCAAAGCCAGCCCTAAAGCAACATCGGATGCTCCATCCAGAACAGCCAGAGCTGGGGCTGTGCCTGGCCAAGGCAACACCTCGGGAATGGACTTTTAGTCTATTTTTTATTTTTAAATCATAGATTTTCTGGGATCGTTTCATCCATGAATCCCCCCAGAAATGTTAAATCCACCAAATTTATCCTGAAGTCAAAGCAGGTGGGTTAAGACAAAAGACCTAGGATCTCAAAGTGGCAAAAGCTCTGGAAAACTACTCAAAATATGCTCTTGGCTCCTCATAAAGATGTGTTTGTCTCCTGGGCTTGGGCTGGACAGGAGATGGTTTAAATACTTACATATTAAAATATAGATATGCTATTAACTATGCTGTATTAATAATACTTCTTAAACCTTCTCTGGATATGTAAATGAGTACTAATGAATACCTCATCGTATGTGAAAATCCTGTCCTATAAAGTAAATAAAAAATAAAACATCTCCAAAAGCATGTTTCATGTATTATCTGTTCTATACTTTATATAAAAATATAGTAATAAAAAGGCTGCTAAAAGCACACACAGAGGCAGTCAAGGAGGTCTTGTGTGTTTCTGTATTATAACAAATATACTTTGTATATAATAAATAACATATCGCAAATATAATCTTTGTAGCAGTAAAATGTGGATACAAAAAGCTCTATATTAATGAAGAAAATGCTGTTGAGCTGACAGTGTGAAATATAATTATTAAACGTCTCTAGTTGTGTGCATGTAAAGATAAATGTGCCCAAACACCTAGACAGGGTGAATGTATTAGAAGAAACACACTGTGTCCCATATAGCATTTATTAATCTTCATCATAATAAAATCCACTTCATATATTTTTGGAAAAAAAATCAAAAATATGTATCTAGCTTTTAAAAAACATGAAAATATAAAATTTTAACCTTTAAACCACAGTTTTGTACACGTGTCTCAGGGTAAAAATATATCCCGTTTTTTAAACCTGTGCTGAGTTTATACACGGAAATCTCTGTGACAGAGACACGTATGTACAGAGGAGCTGAGCACCAGAGCCACAGGGATTTCTGGGTTATTGAAACACATTTTTGGTGCACAACAAATACTATATATTTATAGTCAGATCCTTACCTGTCAGTGATGACAATTTTTAGATGAATCTTCATATAAAAATATCAGAAACCTCATTAACTCTGTTCCTTATGCTATATGGAAATGAAATTATTAATTTTCTGACTAGACAGTGAGAGGGAGTGCATGTGTGTGTGTGTGCACATACACGTGTCTGTGCATAATATAGACTGTGTAGTAAAAACAGACCTTTACAGCAGATAAAAATAAAATACATAATTAGAAGTATAAAAATATTAACCTAGATTATTCAATTCTGATAAGTATGCTGTATGAAAATATAACTGTATATCAGTGTATGCAACAGTATATGGACACACTACATATATATACACACACATGTATATGTGTAGTGTATATATACATATACATCTATGTATATGTATATAAGCACACACACTTTCTTTCTATCTCTCTCTATATATCTATACAGACACCCAGAGCTATAAGGCCACACAGGTGAGTGTGGAAATGTACACATATTATCACAACTCTTGTGCACAATTCACAGCAAGTATCATAAAGGCACCTTTCTAACAATAAAATATTTTTAGTGTGTATTAAAAAGTTTTATTCAAGCAGTAAATTCTGGTAGCCTAAATGAAATACAGTTATTAAACTTGTAAATAAATATATAAATAAATAAATAAATAAATAAATAAAATATTTATATAAAAATAAATATATAAAACACAGAGAGAAAGAACTAGAAGGATGTGTGTGCCCACACTGTGTTTGTGTATTGTAGCAATAATAGTTTGTGCATAACATATATGGCAAAACCAGACTTTTATAGCAATAAAATATGTATTTTTTAAAAAAGTTATAAAGGTTTATTAATAAAATAAATGCTGTTAAATATTCTCTATGAAAGAATAATTAGCCAATGTATAGCTCTATGGATGCAGAGATACATGTGCTTGTGCAGATGCATGTGTGTGTGTGGTTATTAGACCAAATACACTTTCTGTCTCATTAAAAACCTTTGTATTAATAAAGCTATTGATATAAAGGTGCATAAAAATAAGCTAAAAGCAATTATGATAAACATGGTATATGAAAATACAATTTTAATGTATATATTTATATATTTATATACATATGTATCTTTAATATGTGTATTAAAATATATGAATTTATATTATAGCTATATATTTAAAACTCATGAAAGCATGCACAGACAGAGGGGGGATTGAGTGTGTTATTAAAACATACATTTTGTGCATAATAGGGACTATGTATATTAAAATGCAGACTTTTATAGGAATGTGTGCCTATATATCATGCTATAAATATATAGATACATATGGACATTTTTTTAATAACTTGTGTACAGGAAGGGTTAGTCCTGAGTTACAGTTTTTCTCTCCCAGGCTGTATCTATTTATATAAAGCAGGTATCTAAAAGCCTGTAGTATGTATTATCTGTCACGTGTTCCATATAAAATATTTGCTATAATGGAGAGTAAAATTAATGAGTTATGTTGTATACTACAATAAAAAGTACTCTTTGATATGCAGTGCTTTTATGAATTTACTCCATGAATTTACAGTGAATTAACACATGATCACATCTCATGATATATGAAGTGTATAATGTATATATGGAAATGGTGCTTCCACTGTACCAATTTATTACTTACACATATATATATAATAAAATATTTTTGCTAAAATAGTAAATAGCACTAATTATAGTATAATTTATTTCATCTCATGTAAATTTGCAGTGGTTACACCCAACCCTGGTGGCAGCTGAGAAGGTTGGGGGATACTTGCCCCCACCCCAAATTAGCTGGGATCCATCCCCTGGTGGGACCAACCAGAGGATGGGGGAGAAAAATTCCCTCCCCAAAGCCCCATGCCCTGATACACCACGGATACACCAGAAGCTGAGAGAAGAAAAATTTAAAAGTTTATTAAACATTAAGAATAACAGACCAAAAAAAAAAAAAAAAAAAAAAAAAAAAAGATTTGGGCTGAACAGCATACAGGATGCAAACCATTTCTTGTCATACAGATAATTTGATCTATTTGTTAAACTTGTATTTAATTCTGTCTTGTGGTGTTGCCAGAAATACGATGGTTGATCACATGTAAGTTTTAATATAATTTTTTTTCTTCACATAAAAAAGTCAACAAAATAAAAATAAACAGTACATCTCTATTGTAAAATTACATGCAAAAATATTTTTAAAGCAATAATTGGGGGTATTACAAACCCACAGAGGCAAGATATTCAAATGAGAGGGGTCTGAACTGATCCCACCCCTGGTGCTCGCTGCGGCTCCTCCCCTGCATTCTGAATTTCTTGCTTTTGTGGATTCAAGTCAGAACTTATTTCCATGGTGCTTGGTTTAGTGACTTCAGCACCACCTCAAAACAGAAAGAGAAATACCTCTGCCCTGCCTCCTCTGCCAGGGGCTTTCCCACAGAGACCCCCAAGGTGCTCAGATGCACAAATCCATCTCCAGTCCTACTGATTTCTAGAGGGCATTCTTTTGTAAAAAGAAAAAATCCACTTCTAAGTTTCAGAAAAAAAAATGAAAGAGAAGACAAGCATTTTACCAATGCTTATAGTGTAATAGAGGTCAGTGAATTATTTAGATAAGCTAATAATTATTCTGCAAATATATATATTTCTATTTTTATAAAATTACAATTTCTTATACCTAAAAGCTCCTTCATGAGCAACAAAGCCATCAGAGATGTGATGAGCCCAGCTGAGCTGTCCTTGGGAACTGAAAATGAGCTGAACATTCATTTATTTATCTTCATTTTTATTTCAGGGAGACAACTTGGATAGTGAACCTGGGGATTTTCCAAGCTTTAAGCCCACATATTTTGCCTTGGTTTTTTTTTTTTTCCTGCTTTGTGGTTTTGTTATTTTTTTTTTTTCAAGGTGAGCTTTTCAGAGCAGACAGAGTACCTAAGTCCCACAGGAAGTGAGGAGTTTCTAAGTGCCACAGGCTCCTCTGAAAGTCCCCACCCCAAAAGAGAAGCTGCAGCCTGTGACATTCCCAGTCCTGGGATGGGACAGGGAGGCACTGAGGCAGCTCTGGGACTGCTGGGTGAGGTAGAGCCAGGAACCTCTGTGCTGCTCTGTGGCCATGCCTCAATAAATCTGTGATATCCAATCTTCAACCACGTCCCACCCCTTCCCTGCCCAAAGGAACAAAAGAATTCTTTTTTGTTTTCTCTTTACCAAGCTGCTTTTTGCACCTTACACGAAGTTTTGTGGTCACAACCTGCCCTAGCAGCGGCACCACTGAGCTCACTCTGCTCTTGGGTCACCCCAAAAATCCCTTTTGTGGGGGTGATTAGAGACTGCTGCAATTTGCTGTGCTGCTGTAAAAGGTGTGTCCACAGCAGCTCCCAGCCCTGCCACGGCTTCTCCCAGAGGGAAAACCTGGCATTCCCCCTGGCTGCAGCAGAGACCCAACTGTGCCAGACCCTCCTGTCTCCTGCAGTGCCTTCTGCTGACCTTTAGGGAGTAACTCACTGCACTTCAAACCTTGCTGTAGCACATGGAAATTCGATTTGCTGGACAAATCCACGGGCAAGCACTGCACGTTACAGGACACCGACAAGCCAGGTATGTTTGTGGAAAAATACTGGAGAAATGCCATCCATGCAAGGGTGTTTTTAATGCTGACCAAAATGCTGAGTTCTTTGCAGCCATCTCCTGAAGCATGAATAATGATTTAATGGAATGAACAACCTTTTTATTTGAAAATAATGTCAGAACACTTAGAAAACTGTGAGCAAGACATGTAGCACCGTATTTTCCTCACGTTACTGACTGTATGCAGTACACACAGCTGTGTACAGGATCTGAGCTGTATATAACAAAAAAAAAAAATCAGCTGGAAACAGATTCTAGCAGCAGCAGCAGATTGGAAATGACCATGAGTGGTTTTGTGTTATATATTATTTTTCTACCATTATAAAATGTTGTAATGTCCAATCAATAGTTGACTAAAATCCATGTTGTGCTTTGTCCCTGTTAAACAGTTTCTTTATGTGTTTCTGATGAAAAATAAAAAAGTCTCTCTTTTTCAGTAATATGGAACATCCTGGAAAGCCATACTACTTCCATAAAAATTTAATTTAAAGCACAGAACATGCCAGTGTGCCAGGCTTAAAATATTACAGATTTAAAGAAAAAAGAAGAAAACAACAACCAACAAACCCCTAAGCATTTCCTTTCTATACAATAATGGAGAATATATATCTTTGCTATATATTTTAAACATGGAATAGCTTTTTCTTTGCTATATATATGTCTTTCAAAATACATTGTCAGTATTTGTACTTGAAAAATACTGTACAAAACAAACATACTATAATTATTCTGTATAAACTTTATACATTTTATAATATCTATCCTTTTGGTCTAGAGTAAACACTTAGATTGATTGGATTAACCACAGTATATGACAACACCATCCCCTCCTGAAATACACCAGTGTCTCTTACATTCATTTTTCAGAAGTCCACTTTATATTAGAACATACGTGTTCAAAAGCAGAGAGTTTAAAACAATAAAGTTCAGAACCATCAGTTCATGTCACACTCAAAACAACAATCACTAGGAAAAATGGGCTTTGCAAACCAGTGACTTCTAACTGAATAAAAGTAATTTTTTTAAAACAGCAAGATATAATCCACAGAAAATATATTACAAAACATGGGGGAAAACCAACTTAATTTAGGTATTTCTTCAACTTTTAATCACAAAATGGAGTAACTAACCGAAAACAGAAAAGCCCCTCTGATTTCGACATCAGATCTGATTTGACGCTATGTAATTTTGTTCTCGTTTTCAACTAATGATCCTGCTCCTTACACATGCGCTCCCCCACGGCAGGGACACATTCAGCATGCTCATGGGAACGTGTCTGGGACTTTTTGGAACTCCTTGTTAAAGACATCTAGACTCCTGTTGGGTAGGGAACCATCCCACGTCCACTGGGAACATCCGGGCAGCATGCACGCAGGATTATTGCTTCAGGTGCAGGCAGTGCAAGGTACACGCTCTGTGCTCTACCAACAACTCCTACCTACCTACCTGGGGTCCGTGGAGAGAAAAGGAACCTTAGTAGCTACAGAGAAGCCATTATGGGATCTATCATGAGTATAGCTAAACCCAGTCTAACAGCACTTTTAAATCTGAAGACAGTTATCACCAAAACTTAAAAATACAACGAAAGCAATCTATAAATTAATAGTTCTGCAGTGTAGTACTAAATTATTATTTGTGCACTTTATTAGCATGTTAACTTTTCTGATTAGACAGACTTAAAACAATAGCTTGTTACTCTCAAAAAAAACTGAGATCTACTTTTTTTTTCTTTTTTCTTTTTTTTTTTTCCTTTTTTTTTTTTTGTAATTTATGCTGGGATCTTTCCAAGTAAATCAGGAGGATGGAACTGATTACGAGAACATAAAACCCCTACTCTGAAGCAGCACTGAAGGAAAAAAAAAAAAAAAAGGTAATAAAAAGCTTACTATGGCGGTTCTCAACAGTCCAGGTAAAAATGTGGCACCCTTTGAAGAGGGCTGATAAAAATGGGAAGTGCTGAGATGTGCACGCACACCCACACCCACGCACATGCACACCCACAGACACAGACCTGGGCACACACGTGTGCACACACACACACGCAGGGACACGTACACGCAAACAGAAAGGGAAAAAAAAAACCAACAAAAAAACCAACGTTAAGTCAGTTTTGTTTCTGCTTCTGGTAAAGTGCTGAAGACAGAAAAGGTTGGTTTGGGTGTGGTGCTATCAAACAGGAAACACATTGTCCATCTAGTCAAATGCCAACCCGCGACAAAGAAAGAAAAAAAAAGGAAAGAAAAAAGAAAAAAAAAAAAAAAACAAACCAAAACACCCTACTCCCCCGCCTCGGATTTACAGGGGGCCGTGCCGAGCTTCGTACTTGGCCAGGACGTTCTTGCACTTGCCCAGCTCTTTCCGCAGGTCGGCCACCTCCTGGCGCAGCGCCGAGTTCTCCTTCTCCAGGAAGGAGGCGCGGATGGCGATCTGGTTCTCCTTCAGCCGCCGCGCGTCCCGCGAGCGCTTCGCTGCCATGTTGTTCTTTCTGCGCCTGGCCCAGTATTTGTCGTCCTGCTCGTGAGACACACAGAGAGGCAAACAAAGGTGTTAGATTTTGGTAAAAAACGGAGCTGCCCGCCGGGAGCTGCTCCCAGCAGCCGCCTCTGGACCACGGGTGGCTCCAGTGTCACCCCGTGGCACGGCAGGACCGGAGTCGCAGCTTTGCACTGCACAATCCGCCTTGGCAGCAGATGCCCTCACATGTATCTGTCAAAATGCTTACACTAACCCCCTCATCTTCCTGACAGGGAATTCCTCCAAGGAAAAGTGAAGCAATGTTCCGGAGGTACAATCCATCTCCCATCTAGGCTGACCTAGTTAGCACATCCACCTTCATGTGCCATGACTCACCCTGCACAGTGGCTGCAGCAGCACAAGTCACCTCTGGCCCTGCTCAGCACTGCCAGCCAACACCTGGTACACTCCCTGTATTGCTATCCACCCATTTCATCTACTGCTCCCCTCTTTTTTAATGTTCAAAGCACTCTACACAGCCCCAAAATGTTCCTGTCTGCACCACTAAATCACTGCAAGAGGATTCCTTGGCACAGCGATGATGGCTGCTATGGGACCAACCACACAGATTAGTGCAATAGGCTTTGACTGTGGGGAAAAAAAAAAAGCATTGGACAGAAATAGTCCACTACCCCCTGAGGTTTCATAAGCTAACACATTCCCAAAGTGTTATCCCTGAAGACTTGTCACTAGATCACCTTACTGCACTGGTGCATCAAAGACTCGAAGTAACTACTGAATATCACCTGATTTTTCCACTCTTCCAATGAAGTGGCCTTCAGCAAAATGGAAATTTTGATGCTGCTTCATAACTGAATTAAGTTCTAGAACTTTGGAACAACTCAGGAAATACAAAGCAGGCAGAATCTCTTGTACAAAGTGAAACTCAATCCCCTGCAGAGTATGAGTGATGCAGCCACTCAACCCTCAAACTGCCTGGCCAAGTCACAGAGCTCACACTCCCTCTTTCTTCATCTTAACATACTTCCATTTCCCCACACAGCTCCCAAGGACCAGCACAGGGCAGGAGACCCAGATGCTCCTGTGCTGCACTGAGTAAACACCCACCACTCCTGGGTCCCTTAGCCCAGCCTAATCCTGCTGCTCTCCACCTGCTGCTGCTGCACAGGGCAAAGCAGGAGCAAAACAATTGCTGGCAGGAGGGCTCTTGAACTGCTTTCTATCAGTTTGGCCCAACAAAGTGTGCAGGAATGCTGATCTGGAGTCAGCCCTATCTCTAAATGGCTCTTCACCTGTACATATATGGGCCCCACAAAATCCTCCAAAGTACAAGCATGGAGCAAAAAGTTATGATCCAAATCTTGTTTATAATTTCCCATCTCAATTCACTCCATAAAAATCAGCTTTAAGCAATTTATTAGTGTGCCACCTAGGCTTCATCCCTCTTTATTTTAACAAATTGCTATGGCAAATCCCTTAATCCAGGCCTGAAAGAGGTAAGGCTGGCATTTCCAAATCACATGCAGCCCAGAGACGATTGACTGGTCTAATCTGCTTACCCTCCCCCAGAACCCAGAGGCTGCTCCACATGCCAGGGCAGAAGCAGCACTTGGGTCAAGTGCTTGGAAACGAGTCAAGGGCAAACGATGGGATGATCCTGAGGGAAGGAGAGACCCTGAGCTCCTGCTTCACTCCTGTGCTGCACTGCTGGCTTCCACCTCTGGCCAACAGGACCCTTGCCAAAATCTTGCTTTGATGCATAAGGGTACCTGGGAGATGTGACAAAGGGAGAAACTCCAGCCATTCCTGCAGCAAGTACTTCTCCCTTGGGCACTGCAACCCAACGGGGTATCACAGGCAGTAGAATTTGCCCAGGTAAGCAACAAGGTGCAGGCAAACCTTTGCAAAGGAAAGCTGAGTGACAGCAACCTGAACACTATTGCCATTGTGATTTCTCTGCTTTTAACTTGCACCACAGCATGCTTAGGGATAAAAATAGCTTCTTTCCCTAATGCTATCAATCTGGTGCAAACACATGGCATCCCAGGCTCCCTGCACATGCAGCCAGGGAATCCCACTGACTCCAAAAGGCTCCCAGGCTGTGTCTCTTGGGGGCAGTAGCAACAGCAGAATGAAATTCTGCCCTGACTGCCTCTGCTAAAAGAGATCCTCTTGGAAAGCACATACTGGGAAAACAACTTTGCAAATAATATTCAGAGTGTTTGATAACCTGGATCCATTTTCCTGCTATCTTCATGCACTTTACTCTTCACATTTCAGAAGCAGTGAATGGCACAGACTCTTCCTTCTAACATATTGATGTAGTATTGTATTTTACATATTGTATTAATTTAATTGTATTAAAACACACCTCTCAGCAGAAAAATTCTGTTTTCCTACCACTTGATTCTTTCACCTGGATTAGTGAATATATATTAGTGAAATAGTTTTTACTATAGTGTTCTCATTCATTATTAAACACAGAACTACAGCAACTTCCAAGTAAGACACAATATACTTCAGTTTGTCATCAGGGTCCTCCATTCTCCTTGAAGGATTCACAGCCTGTGCTGAATAGACAGAGGATGAAGAAAAAGGAAACACGATCAGGCTGTTTCATAAGTGGGAAATATGGGACAAAGCATGCCTGTCCAAGGTCAAGCAGGAAGTTTCTGGCATACAAAGGAAATGAATATTGAGCTCATGAATTTCAACTGTTGCATAACTAATAAGGGACATCCTCCCTTCAGTCTAATCCAGAACATTGAACAGTTTTATTCTACAGCAAAGTCAGGTTTAGATTGAAAGATTTACCTTACATGACAAAATAGATTCATGCTCCAAACCTGGACCTCAGAGAGCAACTGCCAGAGACTCTGTAGGAATCACCTTGTCACCAGTTCCAAATTACCTTCAGGTCATCTGGGATGAAGACTTTGCGAGCTTTCTTAATCATGGGCTGGGGTTTCAGCTCTTCTTCGGAGAACTTGCGCTTGCGAGGATCGAACATCTCCTGGCCAGGAATGCTGGACAGAGCAAGATCTGCAGGGTCGGGTTCATAGCCGACAGGAACTTGGATAGTCTCAGGATCAATGGGGCTCGGTGTGTTCCGGTTTGCTGGCAAGATCTGACCTACAGAAATATAGGATAAATACAGCTGGGTTAGAAAAAATACGTTAATTGTATCAAAGGATTTTATAAGATCTCTGCATACTTTTCAAGCAATAATTCTTTCAGCTTTCCCTTCAGATTTGCGAAGCTTGCTAAATATTAGATTGCCCATTCTGCAAGGTGCATATTCTGATCCAGACATGCTGATAGCCTTTATATTCAGAATCTGTTCCTAACTCTGGTTGCTAATCTTGGATTCCCACATAACACCACTGAATCCTACTCGGGACTGAGTTGCACTCGACTGCAGGCAGAAGATGTATTGCTCCAACCTGTGCCACTTCATTAGGATCCCATCATCAGGAACAGATTATAAGTACTGTCATTTAGTTCAGATCTATCAGCACACTGTAACCCCTCACAGTTATACCTCTGACGATATATTTATTTTACAATCAAACAATGTACAATACTTGCCATGAATAACATCTCATGAAAGTGTACTTTCAGCTGTGCTGAAGCACTCCAATGAGACTGCTATTTATTCTTTATGAAATCCTACTAGGGACATTCTAAAAGCCAGTGAAGGAAACCAGCAACATGAAAAGCTACAAAGATTCCTTAAAGATACTCTGCAAAAATGAAGAAGACACTTACTGCTTCTTCATTTCTCTTAAATGGTATATAAAATCTAATAAAAAGGAGCATATCCCCCAAAAATGAGTGACATGCCTCCCATTTTTCTCTTTTTGATTTTAGATAAAGCCTTCAAGATCCTACAGCACCAATTCAGGCACCATTCCCACTAAAAATCCAATTTAAAATCTCAACCAAAGATTCCAAAAATAGGATCCTGAAGTCAGCTGCCTGAACATGGCCTACCCCCGGGAGCAAATTTTCAGAAGTTTTCACATGCCTCAGAAGTGGAAGCCTCACAGACTTCAGAGGGAGGACTTCTGATTGAAGCAGATATTCTTTTATAATTTTGGCTATTTGCTAATTCGCTTTGACTTTAGCGATATGATGGCTTTCATGATAACTACAAAAACATCCTGTGGCTGTGTAATATTTCCTTACTTGTGCCCACATCTGCAATATTTAGGGTGCAAAACAGTAAACATTACATGCCACTTCTAATTCCAAGGCCAGCATTAACAATGTAGTTTTTATTTTAATAATATGTGAACTGCACGGAAAATGCACCAGGGGAATTGCACTGTGCAGGGCTTGCTAAGGGAGAGCTTTTGTAACTCCTGTTTTAGAGTTGATAAAATCAGCTTCCAGGAAAGGCTGGTGAGGGCCGGGGAGAGGAGAAAAGGAGGATCAAAGTTATCAAAATGTAGATGTGGCTGCAGGAGAGGGAGCGGGAGGAAAGGATGCTGCACGCATTGTGCCACTGCGGAGCGCTGCCGGCCCTGGCTCGGGACGCGCTGCTGGAAACGTGGCGCTGCCCGCTGTCCCTGGTTAATCCAGCGGGGAACTGGCGGTGCCAGCAGCTTCTCCCCGCTCTCGAGGCTAGGAACGTGGCGTTCCCAGCTGTGCCCCGTTAATACAACCGGGAGAGGCGGCGGCAGCGGCATTTCCCCTGCCCGCCCGCGGTGCCGCGGGTGACGGGCGCGCGTTCCCAGCGCAGCGCTCCGGGAGAACCGGGACAGCCGGGGGGAGCCTCGGCACGCACGGCTGAGGCTGCGGAGGAGCTTCTCACAAGCTTTATCCCTCCTGGAGACGGCGCTGTGCGGGTCTGAGTCACCTCCCTGCCCCGGTGTCACCTCCCGTCAAGGGACGCGCACCCCGGCAGCCCCGCCGGCCGTGGGGGCCGATCCATCGCGGATGGATGGATGGATGGATGGATGGATGGATGGATGGATGGATGGATGGATGGATGGATGGATGGATGGATGGATGGATGGGCCGCCACGGCCTCGTTTAAAGGACGAAGCACAGGAAAAGCTCCTTGGGTGAGTGCCTGTTCCGGAGCAGCCGGGTATTCCTTACTGCAGACAAATACACGGATGTGTGCACCTAAAAATGGTGCGCATTCTGTGATACGGACAAAAATGAAGCAAGACACGAGCTCTGAGTACTTTTATAATATTTCTGATGAGCCTGCAGGGTGTTTCTAAAAGTCAAATGGATTATGAAATCTGGCCCAGCTTTCTAATTGTCCCACGTGAGGGAGGCTGTATTTAAATATTGCTGAAGTTCTTGATATACAGGATTAGTTTGCATATCAGCATTTGTCTATAATATGCCATATGACACAATTACATGAGCTCTGTAGTCACTGGCCTCAAGAAATTTCACAATATCACCCTGAAAAAAGGGCAAAAATGCTCCTTTCAAACACGGGAAATTGAGGCATTGCATCTTAGAAATGAAGGAGCAAAACAAAGAGCGATGCACCTCCACAGCGGTCTGGGAGGAGACAAGGCAGTCAGGGCCCTGCCTTGCTCCCTCCATGCACGTTTCCTTTTCCCTGCTCTAGGAAGCTCTCATGACTATAAACCTGGCCCTTCAGCAAACACAAGATGTTCCCGTGCCAGTGAGAAGCTCGTTCAAGGGGAATGGTGTTCACTAAAGCCTGAACAAACCATGTGTCTAAACACTGTCACTAGGAGTCCCAAGAGTGCTGCCCTGTGAGATATCCTACACCCACACAGCACACACACCTCTGCCAGTCTCTGTTCTGTCATGCTCCTGAAAATGATAAAAAACAAGAGTTAACAAGGGTATCTCAAGCCCGAGGCAGAAAAACCAGAAATGCTTTGTCCGGCATTTTACATTGGGCAACTCCTGGCACCCGGGATATTTTTATTTATTCTATCAAGTTCTGCCAATAGTGCAAGCCAGGAACCTGTCTTTGTTAGTTTGCTGGCCAGTGGCCATGACATCTCCGTGGTGCTGGAACTTGTTGTAACTCAAGACGACGGCGTGGGCTGTGCTGGCCGTGGCACTGCTGTCACTGCGGGAGTGCAGAGCGTGGCCTCACATTACATTGCTCCCTGGGTTCCTCTCCCCGGGTGTGCACGGCACTTTCGCTCTGCATCCTCCTGCCAAATTTATTTGGGGTGTTATTTTTATGCGCTAAATTCCTTGCAATCAGAGGTAGGTCAAATAAGCACAGCAATCTGAATGTCATGTGCCCAGCAGCCGACTAATCCTCGCATCAGCAAGCTTCCCAGCTGTCACAACAGGCACAGAAAGGGCTGCTTGGAGGCTCTGATGCACAAGGAATTGGCCAAGGAGGATGCCCACTGTGCAAGGTAAAGCCCCTCAGAGCACAGCATCGGGAGCCAGATGCCTTTGCAAGGGTCTGCATTATTTAAACACTGCACTCACAACGGCGGCCAGTTTTTCACAACAGTGAAGTGGCTGGACTGTTTAATGTGCTTAAGCTTTGTTCTCAATGGGGGCTGATGACTGCCAAGTGTTTTGGAAAGAACTTAGCCCCTCTATTTAAGTTGCTGAAATGAGAACTCTTGAGCATTAAGCTCTTTTGGAAATCCAGCTGCAGAGATGCACGGTGGTGGTGGTGGAAGCAAGCTGGGAACAATTGTTAATGGAAACTTCCCCTCATACCACCCTAGTGATGTGTCTCAACCATGGCCTGGAGAGACCACAACTGTGTCAACACTGGCCTTTTGTCTGGAGCCTTTCCCACTTGTAGAACTCCACTCAAGCAAGGAACAGTATACCAGGACAGACTCAGCTCCAGGTGTCTCCTGACAAAGGTTTTGACAACCCTAGAAATTCCTCTGCCCTAATATCTTGCCTTTGCTAATGCTTTTGGTGTTGCTCTGGTAGATATTAGCACAGGGGAAAATTTTCCAGAAAAAAGGACTTTAAAGAAAATTTGCTGTTCTAATCCTTCCAATTGTCCTCCTCCGCCCAGCAAAGACTGCCAGCATGAAGTCCAACGTAATGGCAATATTTTCACTGTGGTTCCTTTTTCTGAGAGAAGTGGACTGAGGCCATTCACTTGTGTCATCTAGGTGACCAAACTGCCAGTGAAAAAAAAATAGCAGCTTTAACTTGCTTGCAATAATTAAAATTCACCATTCAAAAGTATTGCAGCACTTTTGTATACCTACAAAACCCCAAATGCTGATCTGGTGTCACGGGGAGTTCAATCACCATATCCTGACTCTTAATTTCCCCTTTTTGAAACATCCCACCTACCAGCTGTGCCCAGGAAAGTGAAGACGGAAATAACCTCTTCAGCTGCACTACTGCTTGGCAGACTTCTTATCTGTACTGCAAGAGATCCCTGGTAAATTATGTGGAACACAATTCTGAATCATTCAACTCCCATAGAAATGTGTCTGATTTTCAGAAAATCTCCCTTCTCACAGCCCTTTTACACTCCTCATCAGCTCAACAGCTGGCTGGAGAACAGCACCAAGAGGAAGAAAACGCAGTGAAAATGTTCTAATCAAAATATTTTTCCCTATTTTTCACACACATTGGAGGGAAATAAAAGAGGAGTTTCCTACTCAATTTATTAGCGGCCCAGAGATAAAACATGTGTTTGCTAATAATTTTTCTTTATATAAACGGAAGGCACTTTGTGCGTGTCAGTCAGGCTCTGCAGCACAGTGGTTAAACTGACAGATAATCCTCACCCAGAGCTGCTCCAGAGCCCTCCCTGTATGTTTTCCAAGCCATCTATCCCCTTGGCAGCTGGCCAGCTATTTGAGGTAGTTCCCTTACTCCAAATCACAGCGGTCCTGGACTAATCTGTCATCCAGCTCTGCATTAACTCCTTCAGCCTCCAGGAAAAGTTCTCTCACTGCAGAACACACGACCAGAGTGCAGGCATCAAGACAGACAAAAATCCCCCACAGGAAGCAAAGCAAAAGGGCTGTTCTGGAGGTCAAAATTTATCTAAGGACAGCATCTTGTCAGGTTATCATTCCTCACCTACAACATTATAAGCAACCTTTTATCTATCCTATCTTATTCTATGTGATTTCCTTGCTATTATGATTGTAGTTGTTTTCCAGAAAGCAAACCATTTAGGTGGATAGGACTAAAGCCACAAACTGGAATCCTCCTGCCCTCAACTGGAAGGACAAACCCAACCACTCTCTACCTTGGGGTGAAGAAGACACTTCACCTCTGGGTGTGTTTATTCAAGCAGTTATTATAGGAGCTTTATTTTCCTCCCAAGCAACAGGAGATCTGTGTATTTTGACCAGGGTTCCAAGCTGGCACGGACATTCCTCTGTTCCTTATCTTACACAAACTTGATTCTCCTGAACATGGGGTGACTGCAAACACTTCCCGAGGGAGAAAGGATCTCAACCCAATGCAACCACAACTAAAATTTGCTCCTTTTAACGCACACTATAGGACTGGCACACAAAAGTGGTTTTAAAATGTGTACTTTTTTAAAGATATCAGCACTGTTTACAAAACTTGTACGTTTAATTATGAAAGAATTGTCATTTCCCCTCTCAGCATTGTGTGCCTTCTGCTCCAGGCCTCTACAGTATTATTCCATGCAGAACTGGTAGTCTTATTAAGATTGTCTGACACTTCCCATTACAAGATGCTGTCTTCAGTTCCTTTGGCCTTTGCCAGATTTCAACCATTCTCTTTGGATTTCTTGTGTGCCAACTGTGTTTCTGCCAAAATGGTTCTACAGTTTCCTGAAAAGGGTTCCACAAAAAAATACTTTGTTTTGAACCTGTTAAAAATTTCTGTCAGACTTTTCACTGCAGTGTGCTAGTGGCATGTGCACTGGAAGAGAGGGCCAGCTCTTAGGTCAGTGTTACTTCAGAGAATCACAGAACAGTTTAGATTGGAAAAGCCCTCCAAGACCATCAAGTCCAAGCATTAACCCAGCACTGCCAACTCCACCATGAGACCGTGTCCTCAGTGTCACATCTATGTGTTTTCTAAAAACCTCCAGAGCTGTGATGCAACCACTTCCCTGGGAAGCATGTTCCAATTGTGGGCATACTAAGGCTGGAGGAGAAGGCAAAGATTTCGTTAAGTGATTAAAGCTGAGAAGGTGGTAAGGAGGTGAGGAAGGTGAGGACAACAGAGACTGGCAGCTAAAGAGGAGAGTGAGAGAGCCTGGAAGGGAAGGACTGTTCCTGCAAAGTCTGCAATGAATGCAGTAGAAGAGCACTGTTGAGAGGAACAGGGCAGGATCAGCCTGTGCTGATGGTACAAACACAGCTCCAGATGCCCGAGTGCCACAGATTCTCTTCAACAAAACACTGGCAAAGCTCCCTGTCCTCCTTCAGCTCCTAACAGTGAGGGTCAGTTGTCATCCTCTACTCAGTCCCACCAGCAGGACACTGTGGGGTGCTGTCAGATCCATTTCTCCTCATTTCCAATGTGCCTGTTGTAAGAGTGGGACATGAGAAAGTCTAGGTTGTCTTTTCAATTTGTTTTTAAAATTACATGCAAGAGCTGTGTAAAAGTACAGTCATGGTTGCAACAATCTTCAAAGTTTCAATCACATACTATCTTACCCAGATTCTTTCCTCCTTAAGGAGACACTTGTTTACTCATTATGATTTATCCAAATAAATCCATATAATATTTGCCATAAATTATTCCAGCCTCCTGTAGAGAAACCATTTCAGGAGTTCCCTCCGACACCGACAACTACTGCATCTGTGTACTTCTGAAACAGCTTCTTCCTCACAAGACTCTCATGAAAGGGGCAACACTTCTCTTTTCAGATGAAGAAGTACAGATATTTTAAATCAAATCATCATTCTCTCACATTAGCAAATTGTGTAGGCATTGGCTGTATTTCAAATCGACTTTCATGGGTTTCTGCAGCTGTGGGACACAGGTGAGAGCCATCCAAGGTGTCACAATGGGCTCCTCACAGAAAGGGAAACAAACACATGGTGTGACACGTCCACAAAATCAAATTGTTCATAATTCTGCTGAAACTTTAAGCAAAGTCCAGTCTCCCCAGACAAAATCCTTCAGTCCTTCCTGCCAGATTTTCCCTTCTCCTCCCGCTGTTCCCTGCATCCTCTCACATCTGCAGTAAATGAGGTCAAGATCCAAGATCCTACAGACAACCACTTCCTTCCTGAAACGGCCCAGATTCAGCCTAGGGTAGGTCTGAGCTCTGCAGGCAAAATGGGAAAAGGGGAAAGAGGAGGATATAATGTAATTAAAGCCTGCATTTCCAAGGGATTTGCTATCTGAGGCTGCACACGTGGCCTTCAGTTGTGTGTTTGCAGATCTTTGAGAGATTTCACTTGCAAGTCCTGCCTGTGGTTACCATGGAGTGCACAGAATACCCTTTGCCTGCTGGCCCAGCAACGTTCTGCTCTTCAAAACAATAAACAAGCCAAGAGGAGGCACCAGCAGGTAAAATCTTCCACTACATCTCCTGGACTTCAGACGCATCTCTTCTCTAAGATCCATACTCTGAAAGCCCTTCCTTGAATTTAGCCTGTGTGAAGGCAGCACTTACAAGCTCAATGAGGTCTCATCTCAAACAACCAGGCAATCCAATTTTTATTCCCTTCCAAGCTGCCCCTGCAAGATGCCTGACAGCAGTTGCCCCTGCTCTGAACAATTCCCTTGCGGAATGGCTACATGGAGGAACAGAGGGTTTGATTCTGCTCCCAGGACACTGAACACGGATCTTAAAATTCTTGAAAAGCATGAAATCCACAGCATCCCTACATGACCTTTGGATTGTTCTGTAGGATGCTGCTTTCCTTGATCCAAAGATCAGCCAAGATGGAATTCAGTGGCTAGAGGGCCTGAAGAAGAGCTGCAGGGAAGAATGTTCACATCGGTATTTAATTTTAATTTACACTTGGCTTAGAAGCATGTCTCAGTTCAAGATGCTTATGTTCTCTGGTACATTGCAGCTTCTTGACATCCTTTGGCATATTTTTATTATCTGGCAATTCACATGTAGCGAGATTCCTCAAAAAGTACAGTAATTCTTTCCTTGATGGGAAGATTCCAGAGAAGCATCAGAACTGTCAACCTGCTCTGAAAGAAAACTGATGAAAAACATCCATTTTCCTTTCCTTGGACAATTCTGTACCCAGCTTTAATAAACCAGTCGATATTAGACAGAGCCCTTGGTTTAGGTAACATCCTCATATAGCACAGAGTCACAGGATCACTGAGGTTGGAAAAGATCTCAAAGACCATTGAGTCCAACCTGTGCTCAATCCCTACCTTGTCCCCAGCCCAGAGCACTGAGTGCCATGTCCAGGCCTTCCCTGGACACCTCCAGGGACTGGGACTCCAAACCTCTCTGGGCAGCCCCTTCCAATGCTAAACCACCCTTTCAGTGAAGAAATTCTTCCGGCATCCAACAAGAACCTGCCCTGGTGCAGCTTGAGGCTGTTTCCTCTTGCCTTGTCCCTTGTTCCCTGGGAGACCCTCACCCTGCCATAACTTCACCATCCATAAATGTGCCCTCATGAGGAATTCTGCTCAAAACAAAGACAACACTTGTCCTTAGGATGTGTCTGTGCCGCTGCCAACGTGTTTTTCAACGCTCCAGACCAAGTCAGTCCCTTTCCCATTGTTCTGTTTATTTGTCTATCTAGGACAGCACACTCTCAGTAAACAGGTCTTGCAAAGAGCCCTCCTGTAATTCTGACAGCATATGCCACCCATGACTCACGGATCTATTATCCAGTTTTGGTACCCAAGCCCTGCTTGCCTGGGTGTGTTATCAAAACACAGGCAAGGGAGATTTCAACTGGCATGGAAAAGCCACGTGAAACAGGTACATTTCCTCTGCCTCCCAATCACAGCTAATGGGGAGCCCAAGAGACAGACAACAGATGCTATCAGCGGCACTGGAATACATCCCTGAAGGAAAAGAGGTCACTGGGCAGAGTTACAGAACTTGAAAATCTCCTCTTCGCTTTTGACCTGTTCTATCCACACAAATCTGAATTATCTGTTGCAGTCACTTTTTACTTTTTTCTTCACTTTTTTTTCCATTTTTTTCCATTTTACATTTCACTAAAACAAAGTACACTTTTTATGTGACAATTTATTGAGGGTGATTTGTATAAAATAATCATGTTTTAAGAATTAGAGCTGCTAGAATGTGAATCCACTGTTCCCATAACCTAAGTAAGCCTGAATAAATTTTATTTTCTCTCTGCCTTAAATAAAGATCCTCTATATATAGTTTTGAGGAAAAAAAACCCCAAAAACCAAACAAACAGCAACTCCCAAAAAATTATACTTGGGTTGTTACAGCCCAATAACTGCATAGGTCTAACTTGCTTTTATATACTTTCATATAGCTTTATTCCCAAGGAGCACACATGAAGTGTGCGTGGTTGTAGCATTTTCTCCACTGATGCATTTATCTCCATTTGTTAACCATAAAAATGCATCAGGCCTGGAAAGAGAGGCCAGAGGAAGGAAGGGAACACATCACCACACAGGGAAAATTCCAGGAGAACAAGCTGAATATGGATGCTACCCCTGTGTTTGTAACTACTTCTTTATATCCGCTGCATAGAACACATTTTGGTGGCATGTTAGACACAGGCAAAAATCAGGTAACTTCAAAAAGCAAGCCTAATTAAAAGATATTACAGCACTGAACACTGGGCACTGATAAATTCACTTCTAAATGTGAGGGAGTCACTGAGCAGCAGAAAATGGCAATAAACTGCTTTGCTGAGGAGCCTCCAAACCCAAACTAATGCCTGCAGAGACTTCTGAGACTCACAACAGCACTCGCATGGACCAGACACAGCAACACGTACCAAAACCTTTGGGTTAATCTTTTAAAAACAGAGGCAGTGATGGAGTATCTCTTGAAGAAATCCTGGAATTCTAATACTTATATTCCTTCTTATGTTTTCCTCTGCAAACTGCCCACAGCCCTGACCTAAGCCTCTGAACACACTACTATGCATGTTCTCAATGCAACAGGCGTGCTGAACCTGAGAAGATTGCGAACGATGTCAAAAATTAAATTAAAATGCCCCAAGACACAAAAATCAAACCCCCCTTCATTTATTGAGTAATGCATTTACTGTGATGCCTTCAGGAGGCATGTCAGCAAAAGGGATCAGAAAAACCTGACTCCAGGAGAGACCTTCTTCTGAACACTCTTCCCCCAATCCACAAGTAATAAAGATTTTACTCTAGCTAGCACAGCGTGGCTCTCCACTGTCAATTAATGACAAAAACCATTATGTCAATATATTTTTAAATTACAAATATATATATATATATATATATATATAAAAATGTAACCTTGAGGTCAACGTGCACTGGCAAATCATGGATCGATTGATTCCCTGCATTTGAGAGCTTTCAAACATGGGAGTCAGCTCTTTTACAAAAGCAGAGGTATGGAGCACCACTATTTTGGGTTTATTTGGGAGGGGGGAAAGTGCCCTTATCCCTGAGACCTTCTGTGTCTAAAACACTTAACAATTCATATTGAACACCAGTGCTTTACAAGCTGAGTCCTACGGAAGCAAACCGACTGCTTGGCTCCCTTTTTACACTGGTGGTCATCCCATTCTCTGTAGAGACAGCACAGGTCTTACAGTATTCTGTTGCCTGGGGCTTTTGGGATGATTTGGGGGGAGGACATGACAGGACAAAATCCTTCATGTTCTTTCCTTCCTATTTCCAGGTCACCTGCAGAATTCCCACCGAGTGCCCCTGCTCAATGCAGTATAGGGTCTGCAGGAGTTGGCCGTGTGGAAAAAGATGATTATTCTGTGCCCACATGGAAGGAGAAGAACTGGAGAGCTGGAAAGCACTGCAGGCTGAGGGCAGCAGCAATTCATAGGCTTGGAAAATTATGTGGGCTTTACCTTTTACACTCCTGTTAACTCTGATTTTCATGAAGTAGGTGGTGTTGCTACAGCAACTGTCGTATCACATCATTTCTGCTGTCTCTGTCACAGAGATCATCTTATTTTATCTTAAACTCAGATATGCAGCTTTTCTTCATCTATTCTAAAGCCCTCTGTATTTTGGATGTGAAAAAATCATACAAAATAGAGCTGTGTCATATAAATGGTATTTTTTTTTAATGCAGCAAAGCTTACAGAACATTTTTATTTGTTCTCCTTTTACAAATGCAGAAGGAATAAAGAAAATGGCACTGGTAGATTTATGGTGCTGCAGATTTTCAAAAATAAATTAAGAGCTGGTCTCACGATGAAGATGTTTCACACCACCTTTAATGTGCTCTCTCTACAGAAGCTAACCCTGTGTTCCTGTGCACCTCAGCAGAAGTAACTCACCTATTCACAGGTGAAAACATTTTGCTTCCTCATGCCCAGGCTATTTATGCACCTGCATTCCACACAACTCACACCCAGCTCAGATGCTGCTGCCTGCCCACAACACAACCCCAGCCATCATCTGCTTTACCTGCAGCTTGGAAGAAGCACCTACTGAAGCAGAAGTCCCAACCCACCCATACCTGGTTCAAAGGGTTTGTCCAAGCTGCCAGGGGTGAGGTGGTCACCCAGCCTTGCAGCTATCTTGATTAGTAATCCCAGAATTTGGCTCTACCTCTCTGGCCTCCATTTTGCTGCCTAGAAAAGGTCTTTGAATGTTCACGAAGCACAAGCAAAACTCAATAAAATCCTGACGATGGAAAGGGTCTCTTCACTTTTTGTTATTAACATGTATTCCAATGTGTGCAGTCACAGATCCTCCTTTTAAAAATAAAAATAAAAGCAATGTGGAACAGAAGTAAATATTCGGTAACACCCTTGGGCTGCTCAGGAAACAAAAGAAAAGCCCTACCTATAGTCAAAGGTTATTTTGCAGACCACTCAGCCAGCACAGCTGAGACATCCAGATCATAGCCTAAGCTGACGAGTATTTTGATCTGCTTTTCCTGAGCATTTCCAGCCACTTCCAAAACAATCGGTGCAGTCACCAAATTACACTTCAGTGCTCCAGACAGGTCCTGGGCAGATAGAAATCTGCCAGTGTGGATCCAACCTGTGGGCAAGGACTGTATCTAACGCCCATGGTTAATGGCCATGTACAGAATTAAGACATCAAACGGTTCTTCAGTTCCTTCTATTGCTTTGCAAACCTCATTTCAGTCCCTCCAGTACTTGACAGTTGTTCTCTAACTGATTTCCCAGAGAAATGAGTTTTGTGCTGTCCTGCTGTGCACATTTTTCCCCTCCCAAAAGCTTGGGAAATCGTTGGCCAATTTCCAACAAAATTGGCAGCAAGGCATCCACACATGCTACCAGCAAGCTTTGTGAAAACAATGTAAATGAAAGAAGCTGTTTCCTCCCTGGCTGCAGGAGCCTCCTTACACATCAGAAAACCCAGGCAGGTTGCGCTGCTCACAGAACCAATACCTTGGGCAGGAGGTAGGAAGGAAAAAAAGAAAAATATTCACCAAGTCACCGGTTGTTAATGGCAGTCAGGAAACCCACTTCATCTTCTTGTTCTCTACTGGAATTGAGAATATCTCTTCACTTTATCCTACCCACTCATTTACTATTTTCAGTAACCATGAGCTAAATGATTTGTTTCACAACTGTACTGTCACTTGACAATCCCTCTGAATTCCAAGCAGACACATCTGGTATTGATAGCCAGCACGCAGCCATGCACATCGCCTGTCTTAAAAATCAATGCAGAAGACAGTCAGATGTGGACAACCCAGCTGTCTGCTATCATCTGAGCATTTATTTATTTTTATAGTATGTACTGAAAACCAGAACTCTACTAGAATGAGCTTTTTTTATATTATCCTCAGCACTTATTATGCAAGCAATTTAAGCCTTCCAACCAAGACGCAGTAGGAGTGTTTGGGAATCAACAAATTTGCTCTGGCAGCGATGAAACATTCACTATCGGCTTTGAAGTAAGGAGGGGTTTGGTTGGGGGGGGGAGGGTGGTGAATTTCTTTAATTTTCCTAAGATTTTATTAAATGTGGGTAAAAAGCTGGCTGAGGTATGCTGGGTAGGACTCAGCTAAGAATCAGAATGCTGTAGATTTATGCTGGAAGCTGCCTGTCTGTCCACCTGAGGGATGCAATCCTGGTGTTTTTAGTGTGTAAATCAGAGATCCCCTCTGCCCCTCTCCCCCCAGACTCTCCCTGCTGCTGTTGCCGTGTTACACACCCACAATTACTCAGGCTTGGGGAACAATGGGTTAAACTTAGCCAAGAAAAAAACACAAGCAAGAGAAAACACCTTTCCTCTTTCTGCTTAACTGGATAATTGGTGAGCAGGAACCTGCTTGATGAGTTGCAGCAGCTCCTCGAGATCAGCCAGGGCTGTTTCTGAGAGTGGCTCAAGCTGCCAACGGGATAAACACCAACAGGGCACCCCTTGCTAAGGCTTTTGATAAATAAAAATTTCCAGAAGGCAATGAAGCAGTTTGTATTCCATAGAGCCATCCAAACCTAGTAGGAGCAGGGAGCTGAAAAGGCAGAATATTTTATAGATATCATATACATAAAGCTGTCTTACAGTCAAAATAAATAGATGAGTTTAAAAGAAAAAAGAAAGACTAAATATTTTTTACTGCAGTGGAGAGAGTGCAACAGTAAAATTCAAATGAATAAATTAACAGGTTCTATCCTAAGAATTTAAGGGGCCAAGAAAATTCTAGTCTTGCTCTGTACGATCCTCTGGGCTTATTACTTGATACCATTTATCTATAATGCAAAGATCTTATTCAAGTACTTAGTGATTTTGAGTCCAGCTGGCTGAAAATAAAGTACACAAGGATTGATTTTCACATAAGGATTATCTTGTCCTACCTGTATCAGATGTGTGTGCAAGCACGTGAGTTAAAAAACCAAAAACAAACAGAACCAAACCCTACTAAAACCTTGCTGTAATTTCAAACCAGTTGCAGTTGTACAATCACCAAAGCAGCCCCTATGGCAATCACTGTCCATCTTCATTTCTATTTATTCACATCAGTGTTTCAATTAACACTACAACTGGCAAATAGGCATTTAGACATGCTGCGTTTTAAGATCAACACCCAAAGCTCTCCCTTGCTGAAGCTCTGCCATTTGACTACAGATGGGAGCCTCACCACTGGGCTCTCTCCCAGGTTCCCTCCTCTATGAGGATGCAGAAAAGACTAAAAGGAAGCAAAAATATATTTATACCCTAAACAATAACATACAGATTTGGGGAAAAGTACTTCAGCTTTGCCTGTGTTGATCTGTTCAGACACAGCTCAAAGTTTTTCATGAAGTAACCAAAACTCACAATTCAAGGCCCAATACCATCCATCTAAACCAAACGAACCAAACCCCTCCACACACATTGGAAGAGTGATGTCCTTTTGGATGACGACAGGAGCTGCCTCTCAAACACGGCCCCTTGCCCTCACATTTTGTACCCCTTCCCCAAGTATGATGTCTTTTTGTACTGCTTTTTCATACAAGGGTGCCCTTGGAGATGTTGGGGTTTCAAATCCAGAGCCAACTTTCCAAAACATGCTGCATTTTGAAAAGCCCCTTTTTATTTCACCGAGAAATAAAGGAGTTTGCATCATAAAGCCTTTATCCCCTCCACCCCCCAAACTCAAAGCCTCCCATACAGTTAAAAATCAAATCCAGCTTTGTTTTCCTGCATGAGTCAGGCTGCATGCAAACAGCTTCTGAGGAAGGTAGCTTGGGGGGGGAGAATAAAACTGAAGGAAGAAATCCAGAGAAAAGGAATTCTTCTAACAGCACACTCCTATTTTCCCAAGACATTTGTGAGTATTTTCATTTTAAAGCTAGAGGAAAGCCACCCCCTTCCACCCCAAAAGAAGTTTTAAATATTATAAAGACACACAAGGACACACTTTATTATTTTAACAATTACTGCTATTTTCAGGACTCCAGCACAGTTACTTCCTTCCATAATTGGACTTCAATCAAACCCTACTGAAGCTTTTGATCGTGGAAAGAGTAACAACACGGCTCTGTTATCAGTGCAGAGGGGGAAAAGAGTAGGACATCCAGCATTTTTCAATAAAAGAAAGTTAATTGCTTTGACTTATATTTATCAAAGGTCACAGCTACAAGTTCTGAGTGCACACACATAACGGGGCACACTGAGAGATCTCATACAGACTGGACAAAGTGTTGGGATTATGCTATCTGTGTGCATTAAAAAAAAAAAAAAAGAGAGAGAGAGAAAAAAAGAGAAGAAAAAAGCAGCAAAACAACGCTAGATTACTATCCAAATATACCCCAGTGGATGTCCTGCCAAAGAGCAAATATGTGGCTGTAAGCTCCAAACTGAAATAAAAGCTTGGCCAGCAGCCCAGAGCTTCACTGTATTTTGCTCAGCCAGCCATAATCTGGCAGAACAGAGTGAACACATTTGCAGCCACGTGATGGAGAAGCCCGTCGGGCCAAGCCGATTTCCTTGTGTTGGTTAAATGTGATCTTCAGACTGTACACACCAGAGACTTGGGAAAACGTGAGAAACAACCAGCCACGGGCTGGAAACTGAAGAGCAGCAGACAAAATTACTTTGAGGAGTTTGCTTAAAGGTTTGGGTTGCCAGTGGTGGATTTTAGCGAGGTGTTAACTGGGCTCCCAGGGCTGAGCACCCGGCATTCAGCTGGATCTCTGCTGGAGTTACACACCGCCAGCTCCTGCAAGGGTGCAGATCCTGAGAGAAGCCGGTCTGGAAAAGGCACTGGAAATCTGTCGTTGGATAGGATTGAGAGCTACCCATCAGTGTTTCAAAAATGCAAAATGCTGAGTGGTTTCGAAGGTCACACTGAGGAGACTCAGAGGTGTTCATGCCTGTTAGGATGTGGCCCAGGATGGATGGTGCACAATCCTCCAGGGTTCAGACTGTGCAGACACCCCTTGAACAGCCACTGCTGAACACAGAGAAACACTCAAGAAGTGAGAAAGAACCTGGCCAAAGGATTCAACATGAAAAACATACGGGATAACAGCTGCCCCTGTGCTCAGGTATTATGTTTTGATGGTAGTGATAATAATGTTTTTAAATAACTGACTTAGGGAGAGACAAACAGCATCCCTGGCCAGCATCAGAGCTGCACATGATCCCTGAATGCAGATGACATGTGGATGCAGAAAGAAAAGCCCCCAAACACAAGACCTCAGGAGTACATCCCTGCTGCAGATAAGAGCAACTCGGCTGAAGCAGTCAGCAGAGTACGTACGAAAAGTGAGATTTGTTTACTTTCTAACAGAAATAAATTGATAAACCAGACACGTGCAGCACCTGGTGAAATCAGAGACGCACACGAGTTGACAATTACACCTCCAGCTCTTTCCTTCTCCTTGGCTAATAACTCCTTTTCACGTGTTCAGAACAGCTTCCAGACAGAGACTACCACAATTTTCAACAATGACATCAACTGCGTCGCACTGAGAAAATTGAGCAGATAAGAGACTCTGGAAAAGTGTTTCTTAAACCTGGTGATGAGCACGGTCCAGCTGAAAGATCAACCTTCCTGAGGGCAGCCACGTGATTATGGATGCATCAACATCAAGCCTTGGAGCCTGGACAAGCCATGCCCTGATTTTTTAAGTGCAAAGGCACCCATCCACAGGCAAGGTGTTTCAAGCAGACACCCAAACACAGCTGTCCAACATGTGTTACTGAAGGTTCGTGGTTTAACCTCCTCAGAAGGCTACCCAGATATACAGGTTAACTTTAAATATGCTGCACTCTTCCCCAGTTTTCTCATGCAAGCATAGAGTTGAGCGATGCAGGTGTTCCCAAGGTCAGCTTCCTGCTCCATTTTACTCAATTGGTGTTGCTCTCAAAAAATGCTCTATTACTCCAGAAACAATGTAAAAAATGTTCTACCACTCCACAAACACCTTCACCTGGTGAGCAAGCCCTGTGGCTTTTTGCCTGTGTGAGTTAGTGGAGTAATACACATTAACACCACATGGCTGACGAGGATGACATCATTTAGATATGTGATGCATTAACCTGATCTGTTATCTGTTTATGCTCTTCTCTTCCAAGAGAATATATCTCCACTACAAGCAGAGACATAACTCCTTAGTTTTCAGTGTACAGCTCTAGATACAGAGGGCAGGCTCTTAGCTGGTGACAAAGGTCATGCTAAGATCAGTCCATCGTGACTGACCTGCTTGGGTAGCTCATGTCCCTGGAAAAGTCTGGAAAACCAGAGTAGGAATTAAACAACAGTGCCCCAAGGTATGTGTAGTTTCACTTCCCAAAGTCTTCACACTCTTTGTTAATCACAGCAGTGATCACCCAGCTGGACAGGGCTGTGACTCTGTCCACCTTTCTTTAATACTCCACCCTCAGCTAGCAATAAGCAGAGAGAATTGAGCTGTTTCACAGGGCAAGCCCAGTATATAAAAAGGATATACCAAATCAAATTATCTCAGGATGAATGCAGCACCAAAAACAAAACAAAAACAAAAATCCAAAGTCACTGAGCAAAAATATACTACTGTGAAAATTTGACATTGATATGCTGTTGTGGTATACTTCAAAAACCAGTGAGCTCAGCACTTGCAGTTATTTCAGATGGGTATCTGCTTTTTCACCCTTTGAAAAGGAAAGGCAGACAAAAAAATTGCAGCATTTCCCAATAAACTTTCTCCAACTTAATCCTGAGGAAGCAGGAAGAAACTCTTAAGTGTCTTTTCAAACAATTTTTTTTCTTTTTTAGAGACATTTAATATTGCATATGCCACGGTCAGACCAAACAGGTTCTTAGACTCGGGTGTTACCTTATCAGAAAGGCTACTAAAATATCTTCATGCTGTGCTAGAAACAAAATGTAGGGACGCAGAGAGGTTCTCTCAAGTTTGTAAATGCCCTACCAAGGATATGTCGGGAAGAGAGCAGGGGAGTCCACCCAGCAGTGCTGCATTACACTGAGAGTGGGTTGTGTCACTACAGCTCTATCCTGACACACCCATATTTTACAGCACACAATGTACTGTACAATTCACAACGCCAAGAAACTCAACATATCTAATCTGGCAGAAAAACAAAGTCATATCAGGTTAATCCAATTCTTAAATTGCACAACTTTGAAAAGCCAATAGCAAAACAAATCTTCCCCCTCACTTGTACTCCCCCAGCCCTCCTCCCAGTGAACATACCCTGCCACGACCTACTTTTCCTCTTTGATCCCTCAACATTTTTAGCCCACTCTCACTCTCCCCTGTTCTTCTCTGACTCCTGATCTCACTGCAGCCCAGACCCTGGTGGCAGGGTGGAAAATTTCCCAGATTAGAGCCAGCCAGCTCCGTGTGCAGTGCAGGCTGAGCAGCGGGATGCGTGCACAAGGTCACTTGGACAACCGCCCATATGTGACACTGCAATAATTGTGATCCATCAAAGAGCCATCAAATCTGAAGTTAGATCACTGCAAGGTAGTTTCAGACAAGGCAGCAGAGCTGGGGTGACTGCTGCACAAGAGGAAAATGATACAGCAAGGATGCATAAAGTTGAGAAAATTTTTCAGTAAAATAACTGTGCTTGGCTTTGGAGAGGATCAAGACCATTCCATTGCGTGGGATCAGAACTCTCAAGATCTTACTTAAAAACCTTACAGCTCATTTTTCTAAATTCCCTTCTTAAATGAAACCCCAGAATCTCATCTAATCACAGAACCCGAGAAGCTGAGGTGGTCCAAGCAAGAAGAATGGCGGAAAAAGTTTGTGACTCCCCTCCCCTCCCTCCGACACACACTAAACCAATAAAATTTGGTTTCTTCCAGATTCTTTTCTCAAAGTGAATTGGCATCTCATGGTGTCTGAAAGGGTGTCAGCTTTTCTAGAAGCATTTCACACAGATCAGGTGTTTTGAAGGTCTTATGTACCTTTTCTGATGTAGAAAATGCACATTTGCATTACTCCTGCTCAGCAACACATTCCCAATCCTATATCCACTCATACATCCACTCATTCATTTTCATGAAATTTTAGGACTGTGATCAATTCTTCAAAATCAAAACTTTCTTGCTACATTTAGTTAAAATCTGCTGATACAATCAAAAACCAGTAAGCAGGAATAGGCAAGAGGCCATACACACCTAGTATGACCAGTCTGGGTTTGTTTTCATGGAAAACAGTAACAAAAAAATACCCCAATGCTCATCTCTCACAGCAAGCAAATGCTGCAGGAGTTATGTGCCCAGAAGGGCCAGTGCCCCACAAAAGGGCTGCAGCTGCAGCATCTGCAGACATCACCAACATCCATATTTCCACTGTGCAGCATAAAGAGAGGCAGCAGTTGAGGGCTGAGTGCTGCAGAGCCTTTCAAATTCAGCCTAACCCTCTCTTGTGATGAGCAACACGATTTGGGCTTGAGTGCTTGGTTCTTACTAAGCACTATGAAGGCAAGACACCTTTTTTTTAAGCGGACTTCTTGGTGGAATAAGACTGATTTCCAAATGTTGCAATGGTGAGTTGGTTAAAAGGACGGAATTGTTTTAAGTCATCTCTGCTTCAGCACAAGCCTTGAGCCTGTGCTTTATGTTCTGCAGCCTTGTGCAATGTTTCTTCCACAAGAAGGTTTAGTGCTGTTATTTCAATAATCTTGCTGTCCTAAAAATATTGATTGCTCCACTGAATGCGTTTCTGCAGTATTTTGTGCTTTGAAGTTTCACATTATTGTTCATTTTTTTTTCAAATGCAATTTACACTTTCCTTCCTCTCCACATTTAATTTCTGTTGGAGTGCTTTTACCTGTGCCATGAGTGCTGAGTGACCAGGTCACCTCAAAGACACCAATGGCCACATAGATATTAAGTAAGCAGGAAGGCCTTGCAAGTGTTTTAAATAAAACTTAAGATCCAATCACTGCCACACAAATTAATTGATCTTGCTGTAGACAGAGAACTCTGTTCATTCGTTTATTAAACTCAGGAGAACCAACCAGTTCTGTAATGAATTACTTAATCTTTGACCTATTGTCCATAGCCAAGTTCCAGAACAAAGAGTTTACAGCAAGCTGAGCTCCCTAAGGCTAATTGGAAAAGAATGCCTTTTTTTTTTTAAACCATTCTCCATCTTCAACAAATCTTTGCCAAACTCTGTATTTTTGCCTCTCTGCTTTACAACCACATATTTAAGATTGACATTTGTGAGTTATTGCTCCAGTTCACGGTAGCTTCTGCTTGTAGGAAACATACTAATGCACCCATCTGCAGGTTCTTGAGTAGTAATCCACATTTATGTTCCAGTTAACAAGGAGCTGAGTTTTCTAGAACCCTAATGCAATTTGGACTTTTTAATTTCCTCCTACAACAGCCACACACCAAAACAAAGAGCTCCGAGATGCTCGGTGCCTGTTTCCATTAAATTGTAGATAATATGAACAAGAGAATAATGCCAGTAGGATGAAGAGCTAGAACTGTTTCTCTCAAAGTTGAGCAGAGAACCCTGAAGCAAGAGCTTGCCACATCAGAGGAGCTAAGCAATGGTGTTGGAGGGTGCACAACAAAAATCTGGCCTAAATTTAGCCCTGGCAAAACTTAGTTGAGAGAATAAGACAGGGGAAGCAGAAGTGTACCACAGCGTCAAGTGTGTCAGAAATGTGAGAGGCTGAACAGTATTTTGCATTTGTTTAAAACTTGATGGATAACATCTCAGCCATGCAAAGCTGAAATGCTGTGAAGAGCATGAGAAGGGAAAAAAAGCAATGTTGGGACACATGTTGCCTTACCCACCTGTGTTAGCTGTCCACACTGCAGCTCTCAGGACCAAATTCAGCTCTGTGATAAAGACAGAGCTTCTTTATCACCACTTGTTCGTTTAAAAAAAAAATACAAGCTACAAAAAACCTGTTTGTCATACATTCATTTTGACACAGTTGTGTATTTTACGCTCATTTTCTATAGCAAGTGATTATGTATAACTTAGTCCATTAAGTGGAATAGATTTGAGGTTTAAGTAAATGGGTTTTTTCAGAGCTTTCATTATCTACTTAAAATCAACCCACAGTTTTTCTTGAAAATAACCTAGCTGAAATATTTTTTTTCTGATCGCCAGTCTTCTGTGAAATTCAGACAAAATATTGAAAATGTATTTTATTTGTTATGAAAGGAAGACCTAAAAAAAGAAAACAAAAAAAGAAACCTGTGCCCATGTTTTGTGTGATATAAATACTAAACCACTCCACAGTGTACTGCCAGGCAACCAAACTTGGTTTCAAAATGCACTAAAGTCCTTTTTACTGATGGTGACTAAGCCCTTTCATCCTGTAAAAACTCCACTGACCACTGAGTGCTGTTACCCCCTTAAAAAAATAAAAATTCCAGAAAGATGAATGACAAGAGAGTGAATGGTGACATTTTGCTGCTCCACTGGGGAGGTGATGGAGAGCAGTCAACAAGCTGCCTACCTGCTGAGCAATACAGAAATCAGGGAGACCCCATGAGGAGCAAAGTACTTATTGCTGAGATTAATTGGCAGAATCTGGCCACTGCAGCTTCCACAATTGCCAATTTGCTGTCACAAAAATATGTAGAGAGTGAACAATTTCATGTGTTTCCTAGTAGCTTCATCTAATCAGATAATAGCAGTGTCTTTGTATACATCTCCTGATGAGGTCTTCTCTCCTCACAATAATATATTGTTTTATGAAAGACTTCAGGGTGTACTCACTCCTTAAAAAAATCAAATCACTGCACTGAGAACCATTCAATCACTTGGCAATGCATTTTGAGACCGAAAGCAAAGCTCTGAAAAATACATCATATTTTTTAAAGTAATTGTAACAAGCTTGACACTCAAGACACCCTTGAAATATCTTTAAGGGGACAAAAAAAAAAAAACAACACAAAAACAAAAAACCAAAAAACCCCAAAAAAACAAAACCAAAACAAAAAAACCCCAGCAAAACCAAAACAACTCCAAACCCTAGGTCTTCCCTGTGCTCTCTTCCTAAATCTGCATAGCCCTTCCTCACACAAGGAGCTCTCCCTGTAGAGCCTAACACCCGAGATTTTGCTGTTTACTGTTTGAACTCCGAACTAACTTCAAGTTCTTTCACACAGTCGAGCAATTATTTAACCAATAATCAACACTTAACTGTGAATATTAAAATTAGCTCTGTTGAAGGAGACACAGTGTTCTTGCTTGCAGCATTAACAAGCCTGTGTTCAGCACTTTTTCCCCCCACCCCCCGTTACCATGTGACAGGCTATTTTTAATATTTGCCTGAATATATTTTGCATCTTCCTTTGATGCAGAAAGCAGTTTTGCGAGGCTTGCCCACGGATTTCACTTCCTTGGCAGCGGCAGCGCAGGGCGCAGCTTTTCCATGCCGGTGCAGTTGGGAGCCGCGCTGGCAGGAGCGGAGCGGAGCGGGGCTGAGCCGGGCTGGGCACAGGGCAGGGACACGTGCCTGGAGCACATGGTCCTGCAGGCACCCACGGCCTCACGTGAGGCTCAATGTGAAGAGCAGCTCCCGATCCCAGCCTGGCCACGGCCGAGCTGGTCATTCCTATCCTCACGTGGGAAGCCAAAGGTCAGGAAATTCCCGCGGAGAGCCCTCGGCCTCTGGGAGAGAAGGGGTTCCTGCAACACCCAGGGACGGCTTGTAAACAATGATTAAAGCTTCGGAGAGGATTCCACGCACAGGCTGGCAGCTGGGAATGCTGCCCTTCGCTCTGCCAAGCTGTGCTGGAGGAGGAGGTCACGTTAAGAAATGCAGGGGAAGGAAGGCTGCAATACAGGGAGTGCTGCACACACACCCTTTGGGGGCTGCCCCGGCACCACCTCACCCCGGGATGAGCTGCACGGAGCAAGAACAAGCCTCTCCCAGCTGGCTGCTGTGCCTGGCACAAACACGAGCTCCAAAAAACACTGAAACCCACCCAGTAGTGCCTGCTGTCAGTCACTGCAGCTCAGTGCCTGTGCAAGAAGCCAGAGGTAATGGATACTGCGCTCTAGACAGAGTATCTGGACTGATCAAATAAACCACAGCATTTCATAAAAATCTTTGGAGGGTGGGAGGTGTAAGTGCACTTGACATGGAAACAATTCTCAGCTTTTTGATTAATGTGCCTCTAATTTTATTTTTTTGAAGTGAAGACTTGCAGATATTGCACATAGGTGTATTTCTGCAGTGGATTACAAACCTTGTTTGGGGTTTTTTTTGTTTTCTTTCCTTAAATAATCTTTGTCAAGTAGTCTAAGGCACCTAGCCATGCAGGCAACACAGACAGAAAACCACCATTAGAGAACACAGAGAAGGAGGGAGCTCTCCTAGAGTCCCCAACAGCCTCCTTTGGAGCAAGGCAGAAACATCTGGTTATCACTGTGCCAACAGCACCCCTGTGACACAGCCCCACATCCAAGGCTTTGGTGACAAACTGAAAATTCAGATCTAAACCACGAAACCCCAAAAACCTTCTAATAAGGATTCTCCGCCAGATCTAGCTGATGCTTCTCTAATTCACACCTTTCAAACACTTTACAGTACCTGCCCCAACCACCTCCATCAGGGCTACACGGGGACAAGAGCCAGGGAAAAAGCAACAACCAACCAGTTACCTGCAAAAAATGCACCCTCCCTTTACATACAAATAGCTAAAAATTATTCCAAATTTCCTTAAGGACTCTGCATTTAAATGGAGATTTACATTCCACCAAAAGACCACATGAGCTGTGCAACAGATGAAGAAAAACAAAAGTGTGTTTGCAGTAATGGGTTACTTTAAAAACTTCATAAAAATCTGAAAACCTTTCTCTGAGGAGACCACAGATTTCAACCAAGCTACCACCATCCAACACCAAGACAAAACAGAAGTTTTAAATGCATCTACACGACAATGAATGTTGGTCTGCAATGCTAAAATAAATCAAAATGCTATTTTTTATTATCAAAATCAGCACTGTAAAAGATAAATACACGGTTTGACTCTTGCAAGTCATTACCCTGTGTCCCTCATCAAAAGAAAGCCAGAAATTTCTGCAACTACATTCCCTGAACAGAAATGTACAGGAGGTAGATGCTTGCTTTGTTCTTTGCAGATGATAAACTGGTGAGCCTAAACATCTATCCACTGACTAGACAATCTAAGCTGGAAATACAGAATTAAGTTATATTCATACAGATCCTATTTGTTGCCATTACATTTTTTAGCAGGGATAAAGAAATTCAGTGAGGATTTTGCTAATGTCACATCCACAGTCAGGGTCAGCACAGCTTTGCTGAGCCTGAAGACACCCAGGGAATGCCAGTGCAGATCCCCTGATCTCTTCCAGACACAGCACAAAACACGTTTGGGCAACACCACTCACTCCTACAGACAGATGAGGCTCGTGCTGGAACACATGCACAAAATCAAATCTCCTCATGCTGCTCTCCCATGGCCCATCCCTGGCCTGGGCGCGTCCCTGAGTCACAGAGTCACAGCCAGAGCTCCAAGTGCAGGGGGAATGTCCCCCCCAGACAGGGCACAGCCAGGGTGGGAGCTGCGACCACCTGCACGTGACCCCTGGTGCTAAACCCACACAGCCATTTAAAGACGGACAGGAGCATCACAGGACTGGACCCTTCCTCTAGCCCCACATGCTCAAACAGGCTCCCATTGCAAGGCAAAATCCAGAAAACACAACAGTGAAATATTTTTAGAATCACTATCACCTAAAACATTCAGTTTTCCTGAAAGTAATGAGATCACATGGAATTAATCTGTATTGAAATTTTATACTTCCTACTACTTGTTCTTTGCTTTATTACGGTGACACAAATCACAACACTATGCACACTGGAATGATAGCTCACACCAACTAAAAACCTTTCTTTATGTGACAGTAAAAAAAATCTATTTTAAATGTCTTAAGAGATATTAACCATCAGGCTCCATTACAATGATTTTAACATTTACCTCCCTATTTCAAAGCAGCATATTTGCCTTGGCCCTTTTATGATAACTCTTAAATGCTCATTTTTACTTTTACTAAATTTTTAAAGAAATATATGCTGTTATATTCTCAAACTTGCTCAAATGCTAAACTGTGAGATGGTCTTCTCTTCAGTACTGACTGTCAAAGAAAGATTTTTACATGACAGCATGTAAAAATTTCAACAACCTGATGATAAACCAGACTACAGTTAATTAAGTCATACTTCCTATCTGTAATGGGGGACAAGAAAACACTATTTAAGAAGTGAAATGAGCTCCCTTTAAGAAACAAACAAACAACACATTTAACAAAAAAAAATCTATTCATATTAAGGCAAGATGGTGTTGGGAAAAATACCTGCAAATTTAGACGTTTTATCCTACCCCAAGAGACATAACGTCCTTAACAACAGTAAAAAAGTACACAGTGAGATCAGTTTGTAACCCTGAGCTGCAAAGGGCTCAGGAAAAACTGAAAAAAATCAATGAGTTGAAAAGTCACACAGACAGCTGACTACAAATAAATTCTGACAGGTGATCATTAAAAGCCTGGCTCACTACCAGGCTCCTCTGGGAAAAAAAAAAAAAAAAAAAAAAAAATCAGGACAGATTATCTGCTTTTAATTTTGTGTGTGCACAAGTGACAGAAAATGGTGTAGCACATATGCACTATTTTTAAAGCTTTTAAACCCATTTTAAAGCAATGGGTTTCATGTTCTGCTCTTGCCTACTCAAATATGTTTTAACTTTGGACACCCTTATAAGTTATTA
This sequence comes from Brachypodius melanocephalos, assembly GCA_013398615.1. Taxonomy (NCBI): domain Eukaryota; kingdom Metazoa; phylum Chordata; class Aves; order Passeriformes; family Pycnonotidae; genus Brachypodius; species Brachypodius melanocephalos. Next base: position 1,062,873 of record VZSR01001033.1, on the reverse strand, counting down.
GTTAACCATGAAAAGCCTTGGAACTGAAACACAAAGCAAAGTCAAATCCACACAAAGTAAAAGTAAGTAAATGAAATCCATGACTGAACACACACTTCTGATGGGGGGCCAAGGAGTCTGTTGACAGGTTTGGGGAGCTCTAGGGGATATTTTATTTCTTTCTAACGAGACAGGAACATTGCAGACTAGTCAGACACTTGTATTGCATCCTGCTCCACCACTTTTGCCTCTCTATTTATTTATTTTGCCTCCTTATCAGATGGTTCTGACAATGACTTCGCACACTGAGCATGGCAGATGATCAAGCAGAAGGGAGAGGAGCAGTTTCCTGCTGCCAAGAGCACACTTTGCTCTAGCACATCTCGTGTGAACAGAAGAGCACAATAAATAAGCCACTCTTTGTACCTTTTTTTTTTTTTAAGGAAAAAGGCAAAGCTCCATGTTTCCCAAACTTCAATGCTGACACTCTTCCACTGTCCATGATCTCAGCCATGCTGGTGTCAAGCCAGAGCAGTTACTCTGGATTTGGACTGGTGTCTCTAAAGGGATGATCTTAAGTGCTAATAAAATAATAAAAGACTTCCACTGACATCAGATGGGCTGGAATTGTACATTACAACCAGGCCTTGGACTCCACGGTGTTTTCTTAAGCTTAAGGTGACTACAGATGCAAGTTATGAACTCAGGTCAGAGTTACACTCAATTTATGCCAATTTAAGCAAGATTATAATGTTGTTCCAAAACTCAGTTCCTGTGGCAAATTTTACTTTGCTCAGCAGAGAGTAAGATTACGGCCAAAATTTCAAGTAAGAAGCATTAACCTTTAACTCCAGAATAACTGCCCACTCCTGTGTTCTCACATCAAATATTGGCTGAAGGAATATTCTCTTTCACAGTCCTTTTCCCTGCTCTTTTAATGCTGTGGCATCTATGCCATTCTGTCTGTGGTCTTTTCACTTGCTAACAGCTAAGATACCAACTTAGATAACCAAGTCTCCTTGGAATTCCCAGAGCTTTCCCTCAATAATTAAAAAAAAAATCCTGGTGGAGCAGCTTAGCAATAACTGGAGCTATTGTTTTTATTTGCTGGAGCGTGAGTGACAGGAATCCTCTGGGCTCAAAGCTGCCTGTCAGATGCACAGGGAGAAGCAGTGATTTACAGTAGGGAGAAGGGGTTCATGCCAAATTCCACAGGGAAGTTCTAAGATTTACCTGGTCTGACCGGGCTCTGCATGCAGTTCTGCGACACCATGCCTGGATGGACTGAAGTAGAAGCCCTGCTGCTGAGGTCCATGACAGAAGGTGATGCTGAGGTAGCTTGCTGGAGACCTGACTGGTGTGGGCTAGGCTCGTGCTGGTTTGGGCTGGGTGGAATGCCATTTTCTGAGAGGAATTCTTCCAGGTCCATGTATTCCAACTGGAAAGTGTCTCCATCATATGGCAGTGTCTTGTCCCATAATGTTGGACCCAAGAAAGCTGACTGAGGGACTGTGGTACCGGTGCTGTCATCATCTAACTTCTTCTCTTTGTCTTTTTCTTTACTGAATGCTTAAACAAAAACACATAATAAACATGTAAGGACTCAGTAATTAAAACGTTAGCTACTACTATTTCCATTATTTCTGTTGTACTCTCTGGTGTAAGAAAGGAATATTCCCTTCAAAAAAATAACTCCTTTGACTCACTCTACTTGGAAGAGAATTGAGGGGTCACGTCACTGAGCACCTTTGTGGGAACCAACCACGTTTTTGAGATTGCCCTTTGTTTTTAGTTAACAATTCCACTCCATGCACAGCTTTGAATGCCAGCATCAAAAAGTACTCAACAGACTTAAAAGTAAACATTTAAGTATTCCAGCAAACTGGAAGCTATTAATATATTCTGTTGAAAAGGAACAGTCTTAGCCTAAAATCCTCTGGATCCTGTCATTCTTCTAAACTAAGGTCCCGATCTTGCTAGTTCCTGCACAGGCAAAGTAGTCCTCAAATCCTGCACTTCTAAATGTTACTAACATACAGTGGCAAAGGCTGAGACAACATGGTTGTGATGTGTACAAGAGACAACAAAATATTCAAAGGTAGATATAAAAAAAAAAGTTAAACTGAGGCTTCCTTATTTCTGCAGCCCCCAGCGATTTCAATGCACGTTTTATAAGGGAAATGCCTGATTTCTCTGCAAGATCTGCAAGAATCTGAACTCATAAAGCTTCCTGTCAGCTACTAAGCCTTCGCAGCATTTTATTTTTAACGTTGTACAACAGCCCCGGTGAAATCCTGCGAGTCGCTTGGCAGTGGAACTCGGAAAGACGAGGAGATAAGAACTGCGAGACTTTCCCTCAGTTTCTGCTTTTCGTGCGCGCTCGATCCTTTCGCCATACGCGGTGCGGGTATTCCCGAGCTGCCTCCGCTTCCCGGGGAAGCCGCATCTATCTCCCGTTGAACCGGGGGACGCGGGGCCGGGAGTGGTTTGCTGTGGGGCCTGGGATAGGGATCCCGGCCCCCCTGACCCGAGACACCGAGCGCCCTTGGCATCTATCCCCCGGGACTGGCGATGGGAGCACCGAGCGCGTCCCGTTAGATCGGGCCGGGGCGGCCGCCACTCCCGCAGAGCGCCCCGAGCGAGCCGTCCCGGGGCTGCATCGCCGGGGGAGCACCCGGGGCGGAGAAGGTGGGGCGCGGAGCGGAGGGGAGGGCAGGGCAAAAGGGAAAGCCATGCCGTGGACCCTGAGTGACGGCGGGACCGGGGCGCGCTGCGAGGGGTCCCGGGGAAACCTCACCGTCTTCGTGAGCGAGCGGCAGCTTGAGCGGGTTTTCCAGAAGGGACTTCAGCACGCCGTAGGTGGGCGGCAGGAATGGGGGGTTCAGCGGGAGCGGCCGCGACATGGTCGATGGGAGCTGCCCGCGGCGGCGGGGAGGGGGCCCGAGGGGGCAGCTGCGCGGCGAGCGGTTCCTTTCCCCTTGCTGTGGCCGCTGTCGCGGCGCGGGTGAGCCGGGAGCGGGGCCGGGCCGAGCGCCGGTGGCTAGGGGCGCTGGGGCCGCGGGACAGGGCGCGGACCGGGCGCGGGTCAGGCCCCTCCGCCGCGCAGCTGCTCCACCGCCGCCTCTCCCGCCGCCCGCTCTGCGCCGCTCTGCGCCCGCCCGCCCCGCGCCCACGTGCAGCCGCCGCCGCCGCTGACGTCACGCCCGATAACGGCCTCGCCATTGGCGCGCCGGCCACGCCCCTCCCCGGTATCGGCCACGCCCCCTTGTGCGGCCCGCCCCGGCACGCGTGCGGCCGGTACCGGGGAGGGAACCCCGGGACACCCGCCTCAACCCCCCCCCGCGGGGCCGCAGCGCCTCCCCGGTAACCGGGAGGAATGTGTTAATGAGATGTTAATGAGTCTGAACGTTTGACCCCGCTCGGGGCATCCGAGCGTGGCGGCTCCCCCGGGACAGCGGGACCCGGCGCTGCCGCGGTTTGAGGGGTCCGGGCTGCGGGGCACGACGGGCGGGGAATCCCACCCGTGTCTAAGGGAACTGGCCGTGGGGTCTGTGAGGATTTCCCATGGAGCTCCCTCTGCCTTTCTGCCGGGTGTCACCCTGGGGTGACAGCCCTGTCACCAGCACCAGTAGGGTTCTTACCATCTCACAGAATGCTTCGGGCTGGAAGGGACCCCTGGGGATCACCCAGTCCAACTCTCCTGCCCAGGCAGGGTCACTCGGAGCAGGTGGCACAGGAACATGTTTAGGTGGGTTTGGAATGTTTCCATAAAGGGAGACTCCACAGCCTCCTTGGGCAGCTGTTCCAGGGCTTCCAGGGACAGAAGTTTTTTCTCATGTTGAGGTGGAACATTTTGTGTTTTAGTTTATGGCCATTTTTCCTTGTCCTGTCACTGGGCACCACCAAAAAGAGTCTGGACATATCCTTCTGGTACCCACCTTGGAGATGTTTAGATGCAGTGTTGAGATCCCCTCTCAGTCTTCTCCAGACCAAACAGGCCCAGCTCCTTTCAGACTCTCCTTATAAGAAATGCTCCAGACTCCAAATTATCTTTGTGGCCTCTGCTGGACTCCCTCCAGCAGCCCCTTGTCTTTCTCATCCTGAGCAGCCCAGGATGGGACACAGCACTCCAGATGTGCCTCATCAGGGTAGAGGGAGGGCACACTCCGAAAGCACCCTAGGATCCCACTGCCTCAAAGGCACACTGCCAGCTCATGGTCAACTTGTCATGCACTAAGACTCCCAGGCCCTGTTTTTACTCAAATGGGACTTTCCTCCCCACTCACCATGATCCTCGTTCAAGCACAGTCGACTCTCCATCTGCTCTGGCCTTCAGCCCATGCAGGCTGTGCAAGAACTGAGTATTATTATTCATCCTAGAGTAACTTCACCCTTCAGGTGCCTGTGAGCATCCGTATCTCCCTTCTTCTCATTTGGGTTTTCTTTTGGATTGCATTTTGAAAAGTTTTACCATCTGTGTTTATTTGTAACTCTTTCTTCAAAAGTCAGCTTTTAACCATCGACAAATATAAATAATCATAAATATTCACTAGAAGCAAATAAAGATATATGCATAAAGTGCCCAGTATTTAGAAATAAAAGCTGCCTGAGGAACAGTTACACTCCCCCTATGTATCTACTTATCCCATTAGGTATCTATCATGGGTATGGCCAGGAAGAGGACTCAGGAATGGCTGGAGCTGTGTCAGGGAGGGTTAGGTGGGAAAAGGTTCTTCCCCCAGAGGGTGGTGGGACACTGAACAGGCTCCCCAGGGAATGGGCACAGCCCCGAGGCTGCCAGAGCTCCAGGAACATTTGGACAATGCTCTCAGGCACAGAGTGGGATTCTTGGGGTATCTGTGCAGAGCCAGGGGTTGGACTCAATGATCCTTGTCAGTCCCTTCCAACTCAGGGTATTCTATAATTCAGTGATCTATTTATTAAGTGCACTGATCGGTGTCTTGTTAAATGATGCGCCTACAAATGATGAAAGTCCAAAGCATATTCAAATCAATAAAAGTGCATTGGCACAACCAAAACCATGAAGACTGGAGACTGTGACCATCAGGCCCCACAGAACAAGTGACAGGAACAGACTCAGGGCATGGCCTGAGCAGAACTTGGGAGAACCTTGGGATGCCACAGATGCCACATGGTTCACAACTGGAGCAGGGGTGTGATAGCAGCAGCACAGGAGTTTTTAAATGTCACCTAAGCAAGGAAAAAAGCCGTGAATTATTACGTGACTGTACACATACCAACATTGCCTCAGACGGCCAAATTGCTGGTTAGTGGAAACCTTTAATTACAGAGGTACAGATGAGTGACACAAAGATTCAGGTGATTGCCAATCCATGTGCAGATGTGGTACAAAATGTTTCTTCTATATTGCCTAAAGAAAAATAGATACATTTAGGAGATATGATAAGCAGCAAAGAAGAATAAATAGAACAGAAGATGTAAAAGTAATGGGGATACTGGGAAACACCAGTAACAAGATTAGTTTCAGAAAGAAGGTCAACTCGAGCGCAACTACTTGTGTTTTTACGATTATTGGCCTGACACAACAGAAAGAAACAGCATTTTCAACACCACAGGACAGGAAACCTGCACTGCTTCACTGCTTGACACTGAATGGGGTAAATTATGGGTAGATCAGTCTAAGTGTGGAACAAAAGGAAGCCTCTCTGAGCACTGTGTTGTTTCAGACTCTGCATTCCCAACATGCAGGAGCTGGGAATTTCCTGGATGAGAAAGCCAAAACAACTCTTCCTGGTTTATGGACCAGCCAGCAAATCTGAGCAGAATACCTGAGCAGGGTGCTGGAGCTGTTATTTTCAGTCACACAACAAGAACAGTAATTTAACTCCAGCCATGCTACACATGCAAGTTCCATCTCAAATATCCTAAATTCCAAGCTGTCAGGACAGCATGTTATTGTCTGTACGTACAAATTACTGATTTTTACTTGGTACACTTTTCCAAAGGTGGCCCCCAATTCCTTTGTGCTGTTTTGACCACTGGCTGACCATACATGGTGCACTCCAAGTAAAGCCAACCAAGACAAAACAAGGCTAATGATACACTACCTAAATTTCTCCGTTTTCCAATTGCAATACAATTTTTGTGTTTTTAGCTTAGCATTCACCTATAAAATGTTTATCTTATGGCTTATGAAGGACTATGCAGTTGCTTAGTTTTTGTACTGAAAATATCTTGATGAGTACCTTATTAAAAAAAAATTGCAACCCATGTTTATATTTCTGCTCATGGTTGTTTTCATCACTGCGATCAGTTACATGGCCTAAAAATCTGATTCTTTTCAAACCAAGTACCCAGTGATTAATGTACCGTTATGATTTTATTTCTTTTAGTGTGATTATTATCTTTAGCAAAGACAATCTGCAAGGCCATTTTAAAGTCGAAAAATCTTGATCGTTTACAGGGGTCCTTCTACCAAGGTGCACTAAGGACACGGTGATCACCGTCCTGGACCATCCTACCTGGAGTCCCCAAGCACCCACGGACACCGATGACCACTGCGGGGTGGGGTCGGGGGATGCTCAGCCGGAGCCCCAC
>VZSR01001033.1:1020806-1056215 GCA_013398615.1 Brachypodius melanocephalos | reverse complement strand
TGCCGTGCGATGTGTTCCTGCCGCCGAGGCGAGCGGCGGCTCCGGCACCGATCCCATGATTGCCTCCCGTCCCCCCCATCACCTGCCGCCCGCCGCCGTGTCCTGTGTCCGGCCCCGGGGCACCGTGCGGGACGTGCCCTCGCTGGGGTAGGGCTCCCCCGGCCCCTCGGGAGCTGCGGCGGCCGCTGCCGCCCGGAGCCGCTCCCGCTGGAGCCGCGCACATAGCGCTGTGGATCGGACCTGGCTCGGGTCATGACCCCTCACTACGGGGACAGCGGGGACCGCGGGGGCCGGGTTTGGGTAACCCTTGGCCTGGCCTGCACTCGCTCCTGCCCTTAGGTCTGAATCTCTTCGTGCCCCTTGCTGAAAACTCAACAACCTTCCCGGCCCCACTCTGAGTTGTTTTAAAGGCGTTTTGCAAAGGAGGGACTGCAGGTTTTAGGTAAAAATCTCCAGCATGGTTCATGAGATGCATTTTCCCCACTGTTTCGCGGCAGTTCCCATTCTCCTACACATTGCCTTGGCATAGCCTGTAATGGAAATTGGGAATTCTGTTCTGAAATATCTCCTGGAAACATGACTGCTGGTTTTTTTCCTCCTACAGAAAGCTGGAGTGAAAGTGTTTTTTTAGTGATCCAGCTGACCAGTATGTTCCAAGGGACCTACCTGTATTTTCTCCATAAATATGGATAAATGTAGGGCAGGAAGACAATGCAGTAAACATGGCTCAGCAGAAATATGGTTACTGATAGATGGAGTGACACCCACTCCAGTGCTGGGAGAGAGGTATTGTACAGTCAGCTTGTGATCTAGAACTCCGTGTGTATTTAAGTATAGACTGGTCTGAAGAATTCAGGCTTTTCTCCTTCTGTCTCAGGGTTAGATGGGAGCCAGTACTGTATGTGCAGTGTGAGAGATCTCTTAAACGTGAGCAAAGCTTCTAGTTAGGTATCTGTGTGGTCACATCTGAACTGCTACTGTCAGTCCATTTCTCTGTTAAATATGTTCTGTCTGGAGAAAAGTGTTGCAAAAGTAGGCGGGCAGAGAACAAGCTGCAAGATGGAGAGGATAAATAATGCAGAACAAGTGTTCGGGTCAAGGCACAGGACAGACTGAAAAAGCAAATGGTTTACAGTACCTTAAATACCGACTGGTTCATCCACTGAGTGAATCACCACCTCAGCCCTTTGGGAGCCAAAACAATGGATGAAAGGATTGAGTGAGATGCACAAAAAGAAAAAAAAAAAAAAGAAAAAAAAAAAGAAAAACAAACAAAACCCACAAAAAAACGCCACAAACCCACCCCCCAAAACCCCAGAAAACTAAACAGGAGAGAATTGGAAGAGGCTCATGATTCAGCCTTTGTTTTAGTTCTGATTTGTCCCAGAGCAGTGCAAGTTCCTAGGCTGGCCTCGCAGGGCAGTGCATTTCCAGCTATGTGATGCAGAATGCGGAGGGCCATCAAAAGCCACATGAGAATGCTCAGATACCCACACCCGACTGAGCTGAAAAGCAGCAACTTTTGAAGAGAAGGTCGAGAGACACCGAGGAGCAATGCCTGCCCCTCACCTCCCTCTCCTCCACAGAGGTTCTGGCCAGAGCCCTCACTTGGCTTTCCAAGTGAAAGCCGCTGCCCACAGCACTGAATCACTGAAAAATGGATGTTTATTGTCCCGGTGGGGTGCAGCTGAGTGAGCTGCTGGGGCTCCTCACAAGACTAAAAATGCATGTTGAATGAACCATGATCTGCTCCCGCCTTTTTTTTTCTCCTTTTTTTTCTTTTTTTTTTTTTTTTTTTTTTCTTAATGTTTAATTGAATGTAGGAGAGACAGGTTTGGAACTGCTTTTGGGTGATGGCAGAGGAACTTCTCCTAAGTAATCTGGGTTGGTTCCAAAAGGCATTCCAGTTCTCAGAAAAATGGGTATTACTAGTCATTGCTTATATGCTGTGAGCTGAAAGATTATTAATTTTCTCTGCCAAAGTTTGCAGGCAGCCTTTACCATGACAGGGTAGATCAAATACATGTTCTTGCCTGGGCAGCTGACCTGGTTTGAACTCAGTAAGTGTGGCTCTCAGTGATGACTACAGTTTTGGAAAAAATTCTCTGCTCTGCTTTTTAAAGCAACCTTCCCCCTGTAAAGCATTAACCGGACTCTCAAAGCCATTCCAGGCACCTCGTGCCTTTGGTGCTTTGGCGAATTATTTAGACCCAGTAGGTGTAAGCAGCCAGATGACAGAACTGGATTGAGAAGAGAGATAAGGGAGTAGCTGGCCCGTTTTGTAGTCAGACCTTCCCCTGAATAAGGACAACTCCCAGCTGGTGCCAATGGGAAAAACAACTTGATCCTTCCGTTTATTCCTCTGCACTCCATTCCTCTTCCTTTTTCACTCTTGGCTTGCGTGCTGCAAAAAGACAGTTCAGAAATAGCTGTTCTTACATGCTCAGGCTGTTTGATTTTGGAATTTGGCATTGGTTTTATTGGAGACAGAAGAGCACCCACGAGCACAGAATAAAACAGCCCATCCCCAGGCAGAGCTGCAGCAGAAGGGAGGAGTGAAAGGTGCAGGAGCTGAGCATCATCCCCTCCTTAATCAGAGTTTCTATTGAAGTCAATGACCCAGATTTCTCTGACTTCAAATGGCTGCTTTCAGAGAGCTTGCTGGAGGCACGGTGCTGGGGAAGGTCAGACAGAATTTCGCCTGAAGAATTCCACATGCATAGGCTTATCAGCTCGGAATCTGTACAGCTTGATACTGCAAACCCGTGCTCTCCAAGAGCTCTCTCAAAACCACTAAAGTGATTGCTGTTCTGGGCTTCAGGCTTTCTAGGCTGCCCTAAGCTTGGGATTTCTTGCTGTGATTAGTTCTGTGACATCCACCTTGCTCCCAGGTTGCCCTCTAGAAAAAAACAAAGTGCAGAAAGCACAGACCCGCTCTTAATCATATGGGTTCAAATTATTAAGAACCCAGAAATGTGATAAACGTTTCTTATCTTTGGCAGGAAAGCCTGACCTTCTGTGGAAGACTGGGAAAATTGCTACGGACAAAAATCAGGCTTCTAAATGTAAAGGCATTAAAGTCATGCTATGTTTTCTTATGAAAGAATTATTGTAACAGCAGCAAGTAGTGCAGAAATGCACATTGTGAACTGTATGCAGTTTGTCCTGCAGGTTTAGATCCATTAAATCTTGTTGATGAGACTGGGGGTGTTCTTTTCCCCCTCTTTTTTAATGCACTCCCCCTCTCAGTTCCATGCCATACCTGAGCAGATTCCTGATACTGCTGCCAGCCCACAGTGCCCTTCCTGGGTACCCCAGGTACCCCCAGCCAGGGCATTCTGCTAAATTACCACCTCTTTTATGCCACATTTTACTCTATTTAAATATCTCATCAGGAATTCCAGCTGGTAACTAGTTACCATATCATATCAGAATATGTTAAATACCAGCCTACCAGGCTTCCCAGGTTTTTGGAAACCTACTTATGCAAATATCAATGCAACACAGAGACTGAACACTGTCTTAAGAGGCAAATGCACCCTGGATTCTATGTGCATTTATCTCTCTATTTATTTGATACAGAAAGTCTGATTTGACCTCTAAAGATAACAGTTTAAAAGGGCTTGGAAAAATAGAATATTAGTAAGTTGGACTTTTTAAAAATGTAGATTCCAACCCAGAATCAAGTTTACTGATAGAGAGCATCCCAAATCTGGATTTCAGTGGCATGGCTGGGTATTTATCAGAAGGAAAAGGTGGTATTTTCCAATAAACATATGTTTGCTTTGTCTTACCAGTGTCCAGGGTGATGCAGGATGCAGCAGCTGCTCACTGGGGACTGTGCTCTGAGGGACAGGGACAGATCAGAGCCCTCTTGCCTCTCCTGTGCTGGAGTCAGCAGCTCTGCAGAGTCCTGGTGGCTCCTCTGCAAGCCCAGGCTCATTGCTTGTGTCTCCTGCGAGGACAGATGTGCACAGAGACAATGCACACTGAAAGACACACCTCGTGTTTGCTATTTCAAACAGCGCTCAGCTTTGTAAAGTTTTTCTACATTAAAGTGAAATGTTGAAGTTGAGATGAATGTAATGATAGCTGGCAGCTGTATCATAACAACCCTTCAACATACACAGGCACAGGGAAGCAGAGCAGCCCTGCTATTGTTTGTTGCTTTATTCTGCCTTTGACTTTTTTTTAATGCCATGATTTCTTTTATAGTTATCTGCTCTTATCTGCAGCAATGTGGGTGCATAATTGACTGTATTTGGACAAAGATATTCTTGTCTGTATGTTTTCTTGGCCAGGGATTTAGACTTCAAGCTGTATGGAAAGCATCAGGCAGAAAGTTATGCAGAAAACATCAGACAGAACTGTTTTAATATTAAACAAGCTTTGTAATGTTTTTATTCCTATTAATTTTTAAAGTCTTAAAAAACCCCAAACCCTTTATTTAATTGGCTTGCACAGTAAGTTGGTTTTGAAGGCTTACAACTGGCATTTTCATAACAAGTTTCTTAGGTTTGGGGTTTTTTGTTTGGTTGGGTTTTTTTAACTGCCAAAGGGCATCAAAATATAATTTTCTATAGCCACCTGACAGCAGGGAAATAAAGATGTCCTCTTCCTATATTTTCCCTTAAATGACTTTGACCTGGGAATACATTATGATGATTGGCATGAGAAAGAAGGCTGTGATCTTATTTTTACTGTTTATTATAGCGGCTTCAAACTTATCAAAGAAAGAAATAGAGGCTTTTTAGATGGCTGCTTGCCAACAGCACTAATCAGAATTTTAATGAGATTTTTTGAGGCCTAAATTAGGTCTAATTAACAATATATAAAGCTAATGTATAATGCGGTAGAAGGAAGTAGCCTACTGCATATAGAATGTGTTCTGATCTCTTTACAAATAGAAACGTTGAACAAAATGCACATTTTTATGCAGGCTTACATATCTGGACCTCCCTTCTACTGTTATGCCTTATTAACAAAATACCTTTGGAAAATGTGGCCCTCAACTTCATAACAACTTTGGCATCCCACAGGGGAATAATGCATGTTCTTATGGCTGAACTCCTTGTGTGGTTTTCACTGAGTGACACAGACTCCTGGGTCCTGCAGTGCTCCCTTTGCCATCCTCCTGTCTCCTCACAGCCCACATGTTCCCATTGTTTGTGGAACAGAACTGGCCTGGGACTCCCATTTTCCAACCAGCACTAAAGGCAAGGTTATATTTAGTCCACATACACTGTTTTTCTCCAAGCATTTAAGACAGAAAATTATTAACAACTCCAAAACATCATCCTCAAAGCACAGCCTTGTTTCTGCCCCCAAAGGGTGTTTTGTGCATGGAGGGATGAACCAAAAGGATTTTTCTCTATACAGGAGTTTGTAGTTATTTATGGTACCACAATTTAGTTCTTTCTTTGTCTGGCTGAACTGTTACATATAAACTATTAAAAAAAAAATCTTGAATCCCGGTTGCTCATATGAAGCTTAATGCAATTAAACTCCTCAAAGTATGGAATTCTGCTTCTGCCTAAGTAAACATTTTTTTTCACCTACTCAGACCATTAACTGGGAACCCTCTTGCAAATCCTCTTTTCAAATTTCATGTTTAGTAAACAAATCTAATTTCTTTATGCCAGATAAATCAATACCTCTTCTGATTCACTTAGCTCATGAAAGATGACCAGCAGTAGTAACAATGGGGGCAAAGAGCCCACTGAAACAGGCCAGAACAAAATGAATATAAACCCCAAAATAAACTCTGGCCTTCTCACAAACTCAGGCTCATCTGTTCTGTGCTGTTGGGCTAAAATGTTCAGAACACTTGAGTGGGACTTTAAGTTCTGCTCCAGAACAGGTTTATCTGCAAAGCTCTAACCAGAGCTTACATTAATTAATAGAATCTGTAGTTAATGAGGCAGTCTGTCAACTGACCATAAATGTTGAACCAACATCAGACACACTCCAAGGAAGCTTAAATAGCCATTTCAGATGTGTATTTCTTCAAGTGTTTAAATAAATATATTCACATCAAGTTTAAGGAAAGAGCCAAACCACAGGGCAGAAGGAGCCAGAATCATTTTGCATCTGTTACAACACTCAGAATAATGTTTGGGTTGATTTGTAGGGGAAATATTTGTTTTTGAGCTGGAATTTTGGTAACTGAGAACAGATGTTCACAGTGTTGAAATACTGTCTGCCCATGCAGCTCTGTTAAATCAAGTGCTGTTGCACATTGAAACTAATCTAGGGAAAAATTAATATACTGTGAAATTGCTAATCTTACAAAAGGTACATACTAATGAGATTTCAATTTTATTATCTTTCCATTTTATCGGAATCTCAAGCCATACAATAACACCTGTGAAAAACTACCAGAGCAGTGAGATTTCATCTGGTTTGTGACTCTGAATGGAGAGGAAGTGCTTGTCTATCACTATTTTTTTTCAAAGCGTTTTTCAGCTTTCTGACTTTTTTCCCACCTTCGCCGAGCCAGGGAGTGTTTAAACATTGTGGAGAGAAAAAGGTTCTTGTAATGAGAGAGTTACTCGTGCCTCCTAAAAATCGTTAAGAATTCGGTATAATATTTTTGAAGTCCTATTTCTATCTCTTAAAGACTCTGAGTGCAGAGCAGCCGTGAACGCAGCTCTTTCCCCACTGATTCACTCACACCCATCACCGCTCAGCCGGAGGAGTAGCGGGAGGGCGTCTCCACCCTCGTTCCCTTGGCCGGGCGAGCAGCGTGGTCTGAAAGCCGCAGACGGCTTTGCATTCCCCCAGGGACACTGAGCTCCCCAGCTCCGAGGCAAAGGCACTTCTCTCACTTTGGAGAGGCTGCCTTTCCCCCTTTTTTCCTAGGCAGGCAAGTTGCAGTCTCCTCTGCAAGCACAAACGTCCCAAACTATTGGCTGATGTGAATTCCAATCTGCCAGCAGAGCTCTGCCTGATGTCTTTACGAGCGCTGCGATTCCTTCTAGGAACTTTCAGGTATTCTAGTGCCGTGTTCTTCCTTCCCAGGAGAGATCCAGGTGAGGTGGTGTGCAGCTGTTTAATGGCTGTCCCATTTGCAACCACCTCTTCCTCCTGTGCCATCGCTCTGTTCTTAGTGACCGATGGCACCGCCCGTGCCAGGCGCTTGCTCCTGAGTGAAGCAAACATTTTGAATTATTGTAAGCTGAGCTCTTGCAGTTGTACCCAGCCATGTTCCCTCCCTGATTTGGTGCCCTTATGGCATGTCATGATCCCTCCCTCAGCCCGGGATGTGCTGCTGCTGCCGGGGTGCGATGTCCCTGAGTGCTACCAGCTAGGACAAGGGGAGGCAGACAGGGGGACTGTGGGTTCTCTCGTGTTCCACATCAGGGTGTCATCCTGAGGGATGCACTGGGAACGCCGGGAGAATCGGAGCCTCAAGTTTGTTGTGCAAACACAAATGCAGATTTTACTCGAGTGTGCTCTTTGCAGGCAAGTTTGTATTTATAGTGGTGCCATGAGTCACCTCCTCGGCTACCATGGATACAGAGTCCCATCCGCTGGCTCCATTCAGCACAATCAGCCCCTCACAATACTCTGCATTTGTGCTTGTACAACTCGGGGATTGTTTTTCTCCTTGGGGAACTCCTTTCTCTTTATTCTGGAGCCATCGGGCAGGGCAATGCCTCCATGGCTAAGAAGCTTCCATGCAACAGAAACAAAACTTCAGCTGCTTCAGACTTTGGACAAGATTTTTGGAACGTTTCTCTGATGCTTTGCTCAGGCATCCAACATCATTATTTTATCTTGGTTATTATCTAACTGACTTGTCAACTATTCTGTTGTGTAAATTCTTTCCTGGAAAACCTGCTCTTTCTGTAAGAAGCCCATATTGTCTTATTATTTTTATTTTATTGAGCAGATTAAAAGGCTAGAATCCATTTTTATTTTTACTACTATTTTTGAAGAATAAAAATTTCTTATAATTTAAACCTTTACACTCAATCTGGAGCCTTCATTTATTGAGAGAGTTCAGTGCAGGCTGGTGCAGAAGCACCAGGCTGGTGACCTCAGCTCTCCAGCCCCTGCCACGACCTGCTGCGTGACCTTGGACAAGTCAGTAAGTTTTCATCAGTGTTGTCTCTCTCTCTTTGTCACTTTTTCCTGTAGGATCAGGTAGGGGCATCTTAAGAGGGTAACATCTGTATGCCAGGTGAGTATTTTTCAGAGTTAACTGTGTCATTTCTCAGACATATAAGGTAACAAGGTCTGTTATTACTCTGACAGGTTGCAAACCTCTTCTACTCAGCAGCCAGGTACTTGTTTCCAGTAAGAAGTCCTATAGCAGTACATCAGATTCCTCTGAACCTCACAGTAACATCCTTTTTGGATGAAGATCCTCCATCTCTCAAGCCCCTTCACTGAGCTACTCAGACGCTGTTCAGCAGTGTCTGCTCGGTAACAGCGTCAGCATTGACAACAGTTATTGCAGATTCCTGCACAAACCCTCCTACAATTGCTCCTCATAGGAAAACCAAACTGCTTAGATCCCAGTTGGGTTTGGGGGGTTTGATCCTGACAGATGCTGGTGGTTGTTGAGAGCTGAGACACCCTCAGCCCTTCAACAAGTGATGAACATGGCTGGTGTGGGTCCATCCTGGGACAAGGACACTGTGAGATGCTGTTCTGCAAGAAAATACCTTGATTGCTCTGTGTTGTGAGTAGGTGATACTGATTTACTTAAAAGTTGCAGTGAGGTCCTTTGGAAGTCAGTCAAAGGCTTTGTTATGCTAAGATTAGTTGCTCTTGAGTAATCTCTACAAAGGCTTTCCAGCTTTTTAATAGTTAACAGGAGATGTGATTA
Organism: Brachypodius melanocephalos; assembly: GCA_013398615.1. NCBI lineage: Eukaryota > Metazoa > Chordata > Aves > Passeriformes > Pycnonotidae > Brachypodius > Brachypodius melanocephalos. Next base: position 1,047,379 of record VZSR01001033.1, on the reverse strand, counting down.
CTTTTTAATATTTTCAACACTTCCCCTCAAAATTACAAAAATCAGGCTGATTTTTGTTGCAGGTGCTCCAGGCAGCCTCTTCCTGGCTCATGGAGTGAGGCTGTGAGAGGATGGCAGGAGCTATTCTGAGCTCAGAAGTCCTCCTTAATGTCACTCTCATTCAGGCATGGATTTCTTTTTTCTGTTCCAGAAGCTGCAATTCCCTTTTGCAAAGATCTCAGCTGGACTTTCTGTAGCAGAACTTGCTCTCCTCGAGCCCTGTGTGCCAACAGTTCCCGGGTTTTTAGGTGCCGCTGTAAAGATCAGAGGGACAGCCTGGCACTGGGCTAATCCATCCAAATATTGGGCTTTTCAAGAGCAGTAAAATCTCACTCCAGCCCTGGATTTCACCAAAGCAGATGAGGTTTACTGAATTTTTGTGCCTTAGTGTACGGGCGATAATGTTCGCCTGCCTTGAGAGCTGCAGATGAATGACGGCGTTCCCATGAGGATCAGCCTTGTTGGGAGCACAAGTGAGGCTTCCCTGGAAATGTGGTACCATTTCAAGTGGAGACTCCGGGGAGAAGTCTGCCAGCAGCCTTTTCATCTTCCCTGCACCCTGACTCATGAATAAACATAGGCAGAGAGGGAGGAGATGAAAAGCAGCCAGGACCGTGTTGCTGCAGAGCTGTGGATCTTCCCGGGCAGTGCCTATAAATGGCTCTTCTCTCTCGGGTTGCCCCGGGTTTTAGCAGGTGTTCCGGTGTCTCCCTGAAGGGAAGCAGAGCAGCCCATGGCACCCACGTGCTAAAGCAGCTCCCACTGATTTTAGGTCACATTAACAGCGAATCTGGGGATTTGCTCTGCTCCCTCTGCTGCCTCGGCTCCTGCATCAGCCGCGTCTGATCTGCCTTCAAGGGAGGCTGGGATCCATTTGAATCCCACTGTTACCTACAATTTTAGCACGTACTCCACCTCCCAAAATTGTGTGAAATGGCACAGGGCTATCATGTGCAATAGTCTTAAAAATCTTGGCAGGTTAACTTTGAAGAAAATCTCTGGTTAGGCAGTAGTTCCTGCTAGCAATTACCAGGCTTTTATATGTAGCTGTCAGTACACTGTAAAAAGTGGCTATTACTCCCATTTTATAGAAGAAGCAGATGTTCTAGGGACATCTGAATAGATTTAATGCAGAAATTGCATGCCTAAAAGGTGTTCTAGAAAATCCCATCATTATCACATGACTGATTTTATTCAGTGCACCCAGGAATTCAGATTTGCTGGCTGTGCTTTGCTTCTTTTATTTGTTTTAAAGCAATAGTTCTGAAGTTTTAATTTGTTCCCCTGCTGATGCAGAGGAGATGGAATGAGACTATCTTTTTTTTTTTTTTTTTTTTTGAGGCCAACTTTCAAATATGGATTTATTCAAAACTTCTTGGGGTTTAATTTGGTTTTGTGATCAAGAGGCACAGAAGTCACATTTGTGAAATCCAATTAGGCTCCAGCCCTGGCATAGACACATGACATGAGGCACGTACATCCATCTGAGTCCCTGTGCTTCTCTGCTTTTAAAGCCCTCAGCCTCCATGGCAGAGCTCTGCTTCAATATCTCAGGTATTTGGGATTACTGCAAACTCAATTTACCCACTTGAGAGCTATCAGAGCTGCAGTCCTCCTCTTGCAAACGTGGTAGTGACAGGGAGAGCGAGCTGAGCACTGCTCTGCTCCAGGGGAGGACTCACAATCACAGCTGGGTAGGGCAGGAGACCTGTAGATGGATGGATCCAAGAACAATTTCTGGATGCAGTGGGCACAGAGGGAGGAGGCTGAGCTGTGGCCTTGGCTTTGGCAAGGGATTACAGCCTGCTCTGCACATCTCTGCTCATTCACCTCCCTGCCTGCAGCTGCAGCTTGTTGGTGTCTTTGCAGAGCACACTGGTTTTTGGATTGAGGGCTTTCCACTACAGTGGGCTAAACGTTTTCAGAGCAAGGAAGAGCTCCCCTGGTAACACTCCCTAGGATCCAGCTCCCAAGCTCAGAGAGGAGCTGATGCCCCTGGCAGGATGCTCCTGTCCTCACTCCAGCCCCAGAGCCCTTGGCTTGCCTTTCCCTTCTGGCTACAGCAACAAAAAAGGAATTCAATCCTTCTCCTTACCTGGAGAGCTGTAATTTCCCTCAGCCACATCAGAAGCTGAATTGGTAATTCCTTCCGTGTTCCAGGCAAGTGTCCCTGACCCAGAACAGTCCCCTGGGAGCAGCCACTTGTGCTGTTCAGAACTTCAGGCATGATGACTACTGAGTTTTCTTGTAAATGAGAACCTGCATTTTTATGAATGTGGCAAAATTACCAAATTTTCTTTTCCTCCAGTTTCCTGTAAGTGGGTTAACTTGTGTATCCAAAACATTGGGACAAGCAACAATAACAAACCTGGTCTGAAACACACTGCAGGGTTTTGTACCAAACAACCTCTGAGCACAGCAGTAAAACACTTTTCTGTTATCCTCAGCCAGCCACAGGAGTTTTCCTGTTAGTGAACATTTACTATTGATTTAATTTTTGGCTTTTGTATCATTCTCTGCAGGACTCTAAGTGGTTACTGGGAACAGCAGAGCTGCAGGATTGTGCTGCTTCAGCATCTGCAGCCAGAATGGGTTAAGCATGTTCATGGAGAGTTTAGGCTCAAGGGACTGGACTGCATTACCAAAGCTGAGCAGAGAAAGGAGTGAGAGATTAATTGCATTTACACATTTTCAGTTAATGCCAAAGTGATTCCTTTTGGTTGCATCTTTCAATTAGCCAAGTAACAAGACAAACATACTTCAACATTTAGGGCCTATTTCTTGATCTTCTGTATCTTTATTATTTACAACAGTTCTGCACTTAATTGAAGGAGTAATATGGTCTGAGAGTGCCAGGCAGGTTCTTACTGGGCCTCTCTGCTCCTGCTCATGCCATGCCATCAGTGATGAGCAGTTGTCTTCAGCCTGGTGTCACAGCACAGCCGGCCTGTAGCTGGACAAGATAAATCTGGCCATAACATAAACCCAATTTGGGTGGCCTGGATCATTCTAGAAAAGAAGTAGAACAAGTCCCTGGGTGAGCAATGATTGGATAGATTTGAACTCAAACAGGGCCCTCAGCCAATCACGTTCAATCCAGAATGCAGACATATCATTGGCCAAGGAGCTGGGCGGTGTCAAGATCCTGGCCAATCACTGTCCAAGCCTGGAGAATCTGAACCCCCTTGATGAGAGGGTTCCCAACAATAAACCACGCTCTGTTTGTCTCATGATCATCCGTGACTCGAGTCGTGAGTCTGTCTCCAACCTACGACCGCACGTAACAGCTTGGAACACGTAACCCCCACAGCGACTAATTACAGTCCCTAACGATGGGTCCCCAGTGGCTCCGTCTGGAGATTAAAATGTGCAGCTCAGCCAGGGCCTGAGATCTCCCCCATCCCTGGAGAACCCTGTGCTCCTGCTGTTCTCAGGAACAGTGGGGTTGGAAAGGAATGGGGATGCATTACCAGCCTTTGCAGTGAAAATGAAAACATCAGCAGGAACATCAATGCTTTGCTTTCCTAGGATCCTTTCTCTTTCCCATATAAGTACTGCTATTGTTATATTTCTATTTCAGGCAAGAAACATAATTTTATTTCTTTTTCCATTTCAATCATGTTTTAATGAGTTCTCTTCACATACAAGAGCAAGGATAGTTCTTGATGGTAATAATAATTGGACCACAGGGAAATACTGCCTGTGGGTAGCTGACAGGCAGGGTACTTGAGAGGAGATCAAGACATTTCTGATCAGAGTTGGGGGTCAGGGTGAAATAGTGACTTTTCTGAAACAGCAGAAAAACTACTGATTTTTCATGGTTTGCTTTTACCCCAGAAGCCTAACAGTGAAACCAAAATTCCCCAGAGTGTCTGGCTGGAGAAACTGGATTCCTCCTCATCAGGATGAGGGATCATTTCAGCAACCTCCCTCACTGGAGCCCTCAGTGAATAATAAGGTTCATTTAGCTGTGCTTCAACGTGTGCTTTGGAAAAATGCTGGACTAAATTCTCTGGAGTCTCGAGCACCAAACACATCACTGTCCTGGCTGGTGTGCTGAGAATTCCTGGGCTGCAAGATACAGGCAAGGAAATATCCTTAGACAGCAGTTAACCCAGTGTTAACACTTAGCCTCAGCTAATCCTGGAAGTTGTAAATAGAGATTCTGATCATGGACATCAGATCAAACATGGCCTTGTGGCTTTAGGGCCAGAATTTGCAGGGGACAAACCAACCTCCCAAAACATACCTGGGAGCAGGCAGGATAAAGACTTTTTAATCCACTCTCTTTAAATGGTAGTTTTAATTAGTTTGGGTTTTACTGATACTGTACCACAGGGACAGAATCAGCATTGGTTATCAGATTTCAACTTCCCAGCTTCATACTAGGAAACATGAGGCTCTGTTTTTAATAGATCTTTGGCCCATGTCATTTTTTTTCAACTCTATTGATGAATGATACAAAACTAATTTCATCTTTATGGGAAGAGAATTCAATACTATCGTCTTGTAACAAATATCTTAAATGAGCATTGTGAAAATACCAACCTATTAAATCCATGCCAACCTTAGCCACTGTTTGTGGAAAAAAATCTAGAATGAGCAATAAATAATCAAGCCACCAGAAAATACGAGCAGAGCCTGGATGGTACAACCTGTGAGCTGGCTGATATTTTTAGTGTTACATGAAAACAATCCCTAGGGAAAGGCAAAGCTGGTTACAGAGGACAAAGGTGAGGCTTTAGACACTGGTATTTGATTTTTGGTACACTATCGCTACAAGCAGCCAGGGGAAAGATTTACTAAGGTATTTAGGTACCTAAACATGCCTAGCAGCATTTATAGCAGCATCTAAGTAGGTTAGGTGCCTAATTCCCATTAACTCCACGAACATGTTTAAGCTGCTAAACATCTCTGCAAAGCTGGTCCCAGTGCCTGGGCTGACAGGTGCCAGTCTGAACTGGTGTGACTGGGCTCACTCCCTGCAGGCTGCTGCTCCTTGGAGTGGGGAGTGTTGGTAACACACAAGGACCAGGAGCACAGAACTGAACAAAGGCTCCTGAGCCGGCTTAAATTTTTGCTGCTGACTTAAAACAGAGCCACACAAAAGTCACTCAGAGCAGCACTTGCAAAAAGGCCACTGAATTTTGGAGCTTACTTTGGAGTCCTGTGTGTCTTGAGCTGAGGGTTAAGAATCCCATCAGTTCCCAGAAAATGAAGCATTTCACAAGCCAAGCCAGAGCAGCATTTCTCGAGCTCCTGGAGAACCTTGCCCACAGTCAGTCCTGCACAGCCCAGCCTGCTCCAACACCACAAATATTTTTCTTAAAGGATTTTCCTTTCCTTACCTCAGTGGCACCAGGTATCTCCTCTGTGTTAGAAAGAGAAACAAATGAACCAAACCATTCCTAAAGCAGCCTGTTACAAGAAGCTTTTCAACAGATGGAGAATGTTATGTGGGACAGATTCATTCCAATATAAAGGTGTAGTTTTATTAATTTAAAGGCTATAACATACACTTTAGTATCTTTTCCACTTAACTTTTTAAATTCAGGAACAAAAATGAAAATTTGCTGTTTACAGTGTTGCACATGTTGACAACTGCTCTTTAAAAATACTGTTCCAAGTTATGCTAGAACCATTTTCTCAATATACACAGTTCAGCTTAAGCAAAATAATTTTCACAAAACTATTTCACAGAAAGGAAGAGACAAGGGGAGATTAAGAGAAATAACCGAGGAAACAAGTATGCCAGTGTACAAAAATAGATTGGAACATTTGGAGATTGTAGGTAAGAAAATGTATTCTCAACCCCAGAGAATGTGAGCTGGTGGGTTATCTGAGGAGGGAAACACTCACTGGAGCAGCTGAAGAGATGCAGAGATCTATTTCTAACATCTTTAATTTCTAGGCAAGTTTATAAGAGAGAGAGAGGAAGAGGCTGCAGGTTTGTGCCACACTCAGGTCTGTGGGAGGTGGCAGTGAGAGGAGCAGGCAGATTGTCCCTGTGCACAGCAGGCTGCATGGCTAGGAAGGGCAGCATGTGCAGAGCTGTCCCCCTGCAGCTGATCCAACAGGACAGCTTTGAGCTGCTCTCCATGGAGCCCCTGCTCGTGCAGAGCCTTCCTGAGCCACAGTCTCCATCCCTAAATAGCTGTTCTCCTTTGGAGCACCCAGCTGGCTGACACACAGCCACGAGCAGAACAAATCGAGGCAGCAAAGAGGCAAGTGGTGGCTCAAACCTCTCCTGAGCAGATCTGGGGAGCTGGAATCCGTGTGCAGGTTGGATATCACTGAAGTATGAAGAGAGTGCTGTCATAAAGCATCCAAATGACTACTATGGCTACAGTAAATACCACAGGGAACTCAGAACACATATCTTCTGTAGGTCATGAATCTGTGCCATTCTGAGAAAAGGGATTTAAATAAAACTGCTTCTGGAGTGTCCAAGCCTGAAACTGAAGCACTTGCTCTGTCCCTTTGGCCTGAGCTCTCCAGGGCTGTGGAGCACACAGGAGCCATTGGAGCAAATGTGACTAAACCATTCATGTGTTATTGCTAGGAGAAGTTTTCTTAGAAATGTAAGTTACTATGGGTCTGCTGAGCAAGCTTTTTTCCCCTAATCCACACCACCTGTGTAGATTCACAGATAATTTGGGTCTGACCTAGTTAAAAGTACAAAACACATTTTTTCCTATTTGCTTATTCAATATACCCTGACATCTACTTCCTGCAAAGCCTGTAAAGGTCTCTTTTGTGAGCTTCAGGAAGAACATTTGGTGATGTGCACTCCAGCTCTCAGGCCAAGGGCAGGAGATTACTGAGCTGCTATTCAGAGGCCTGACTTGGATTTCAAAAAAATGTGAATTATTTTGGTTCAAAAGGATCAACCATTCCAGTGAGCCTGACCTGGCACAGCTCTGCACTGCTGAGGACAGAGAGCGTGGTCGAGGCACCAGAACTGCCAGTGAGTCTGGTTTTGATATTCATTCCTCAGAGGACAAGGCTCCTTAACTCCAATGCCACACCTGCTGAAGGCAGACCTCAAAAAATCTGATTGCAGCCTGTGCCTTCCTCACACTGCCACAATCACCTTCTCCCTCCTGGACTGAAGAGAGAGATTTCCTTTGGCATATCCATCAATGCTTCTGCAGGTTCAGGTCTGTCTCATTCATTAGTAGCACCCACCATTATATACACAACACACAAAGAGCCTCCAGAAAAATGTAGCACAGAATCACACATTTGACAAAGCTGACATCAGACATTGTGCTGTGAATAATGAGATTTAAAATATCCTGTGCTATTGAGATACACAGAAACCTGTTCATTAACTTGCACTAGCACCCCCCATCATTTTCTTTATCCTCTTTAAAACATCACCGATGTGTACAAAATGATTTTGTTCTACTTAAAAGACCAGTTCTGAGGAAGTGACTGATTTCTGCTGATCCTGGAGGTGGTTTCACAGGTTTCATTGTACTTGAAACTTCACAGCTTCCACTGAAGTATTTGATGTGTGTCTGTATCGGTTTAGCAGAGTACAAAAGTAGAATAATTTTCATGTTGCTTCATATTGTTGTCAGAGTATGATGTCCTCTGCAAAAACTTTCTTTTTACTTGACAACTTATTAGTCCCATTTGACACATTTTTCTAAAGCTCAACAATCAATCTTAACAAGTATTTGTTTAAAAAGTCATCAGGGCTCCAATATTTGTAATAAATCACTAAATTTCTAGTAGTGAAACTTATTTGCAGGTTTCTCTCATAGAAATTAGAATTTTCAATTAAGTCTGCTACATTATTTGGACTAGCATTTGTTCAAAAACCCCACCTCATTTTGCATCCATCAGCTGGAATCTACCACCAGTGGTCCCATCTTAAATCTCAGGTTGCTTAAAGCTGTGAAAATTTCAGCTGACCTGGAAAATTCAGCTTCAGGTCAGGGAAATTATGGGTCTTTGGGGAAATCATGAAAAGACTGGACTGGGCCCTAAGGTGAGACTGATCACTGGCACCAAAATGAGGCAGATTAAGGACTCCTATGGCACCTGCCTCCTTTGTAACACACATTAACAAACCCATCTCAAAACCAGCAGAACTTGCTCCAGCTTGATGGGGAGAAATGTCACCAGGTACTACTACAGCACACTAGAAAATAGGCAGATTAAAACCTGTTCATCTTCTCACTAAGGGACTAAAACCACACAAACTACTCTCTGTCCACAGTAGTCCTCAGCTCTTGGGCCTGGGAAGGTCTCTGATCCCATCCTCCTCCTCCTCAGAGCAAAGCAAGCTCAGGGCGCTCGTCACGGGATGGATCCAGGACGTTGTCTGCGTCACGTGGCTAAAAACCAACAAGAAATGCTATCAGCAACCCAAAAGAGGCTTACCCATCCCAAAATGAGAAATTCCAGGTGGAGTCTGGAGTTGTAACGATCATTAAGACACCTTGAAACACAGAATTGTCTTTTTCTTGCTAACTGCAAGATTTTTAAAAACAAAATGTGGAGACTTCAGACAGCCAGAACCTGGACTGGAGGTTCCATTTCCCAATGCAATAAAGAAAATGCTTTTATATGAGATTCCTGACACAGACTGGTGACATTTCTTGTTAATTATTGGAGCTGCAGACAATTAACACAGCAGGGTATTAACATGGCCATCTCACTGGCTACAGCCTGAGGGAGGCAGGGTGGTCAAGAGGAAGTTGTGCAAATGTGGAATCATGTCACAGAAACACACTCAGCTCTTTAGAACATGAATCCTGGAAGTGTCCAAGGCCAGGCTGGATGGGGCTTGGATCAGCCTGGGATAGTGGAAGGTGTCCCTGCCCATGGCAGGGGGTTGGAATGAGGGGGTATTTGAGGTTATTTCCACCCAAACAACTCTATGATTACCATTTTAGCATCATTAAGTAATTCCTCTTCTTGCAGAAAAAATAAATAAAAAAATTACGGTTTTTCCATGTCCTCTACCTCAAATTTTGGATGTGCTCCCACAGCCTTTACACACACAATAAACATGCATCAGTGCCGATTTTTAAAGTTTAAACCCTACAATTGACATGCAGTCTAAGCTGCTTTATCATTTCTGAAAAGCTTCTGTGTGAATGGAAAGAGCCCAAGCAGGGCTCAGTAAGGACAGACACATGGACAGGTTTGGAGTCTGTGGTGAGAACACTGCACACCTTGTGAGTGGTGTGTGCATGTGAGCCATACTGTGTGTGGGCAACACACTGCCTCTTCTCCCTTCTGGAATAATGTGCTCTTGGGAAAGGAAATAGCTTCTTTTCACCTGAAAAAAAAATCTTGCTAATAAATTCACAGCTTTTATAGTCAAGTCAGTGCAACGATTAATTTTGTAATAGAAGTTCACTACAAGAACAAGCTGAAAAATATTGTAGGTATAATAAATGCCATGAAGGACGAATGGCTCTTCTCACATGTCCTAACAGTGTCCCTAAAGCCCAGGTCTGTACTCACCTTCCAGGTGCATTGGTTTAATTAAATTTGAAGGAACCACTCTGCATTTACCTTTTCAAGTGAGAACGGGTTTTGTCTTTCTCTGTGCGAGAATGCTCTCTTGAATAACTGATTATGGAAGCAGATATACTGAAGTAGGAATTTGAGCCAGTGTTCCACTACACTGAGTGATGGGTTTGGGATCACTGTTCCCATCAACATGATCATACTATTCACACCTTTCAGCTGAGTGCACTGAGCTCAGAATCAGTTGGGTGTGATGAGGATGACACTGTTCACCAGGGGGTAAATATGAGCCCAATGTAAATCCCAGCAGAAGCTGCTCTGAACAGGTAACCTGTGAATTCAGGCACTACTTCAACTGAGGCAATGCCTGAGGAAGGACCACACAAGAAAGACCAAGTGGAATATAAAGGCCATAATATTCTTGGTTCTCATATGTAAAAAACAAACCAAACCAAAAAATAAATTAAAAAAAATCAACCCCCAAAGCTCCAGTTATGTGTAAAACCAATGCAGAAGTGCTCTTTTGGTGAGAGCAGGACTGGATGGATTCCATTTCTTCTTTTGTTACAAAAATATGCATTATTGGGGTTGTAGGATCAGTTTCACAGGAGTTAAAATAAAAGGATAAATGAGAAACATGTTCCTACAGAAAATACACTGCAGCAGACAATGGCCACTCTCAAGGACAGTAATTGTTTCATTCTAGGAAAGCAAATGTACTTTTTACTAGGAATAAGAGCAACTTGCCAAACATTTCCAATGTTTACCTTCACAGTCAGGTGACAGCCAACATGAAGAACATGAAAAGAGTTGTTTCATGTTTTATTAGAGACTTGTGAATAAAGTCTGTGTAACCAAGAATGTTGTTCCCATTATTCCACAACACCGGGAAATGTATGCATTCATATTTATATTATGAATATATTTACATTTGGAAATATACTCAGAAAAATATCTTTCCTGCATATTTCTGTTTTCTGTAATGTCAGGAAATGCCTTTTTTCCCCAATTAAAATATTCAGTCAATGAGGCTTAGTACTGGAGATGTGCTCCAGATTGAAGTCCCAGCATGTGATTTATTGGTATAACAACACAGAACTTCTTCCAATACCTGCAGAATTACAGGAGCTGAATGAACTGGATTCCATCCATTCCACCTCTGCCAATGCAAGATTTACTGCCTCCAGCACTATTTTAAGTGGTTATATTGCCTACTTTTATCAAACCATTTCTGAGCAATTTATTTCTGAATTTAAATAAGAACAAAATGATTTTAAAATTTGTTTCTTTTTCCCATTTGACTTCCTCACGTGGCATGCCCTGACCTGCTGTGTACCTGAAGCCTTGGTTCCATTTTCTCCTCAGCAAGCATTATCAACCCTGTGAAATGGGAGGAACTTCACAGGAGTAGAAGAGTTACAGGGAAAGGCATCCACAGGTCTTTGATGTATCCAACTAAAAAATTCTTTGCAAAGTGTTTCTTCCTCCGAAGATTTTTCTCCTACATACTCCAGGGCCAGGAGGCAAATGACAGCATGCCCAACTTCCTGCTACTGCTCTAAGAGCTTCAGTTTGCTCTCATACAAATTAAATGCACAAAATTCTCAGTGCAAAATCTGGGTTACAACTATCTGTATTTGATGGCATAAGATTGTTTCATCAGTGGTAAGAAAGAAAAGAACCAATTTTCATTCATTTTCAAAACACACGGGGCCAAGTTTTGTTCTGTTGTCAAGCTGCTGCTGCAAACGCTTCTGATTTGAACCCAGCTCCTTTCAACTTGCTCTAGACTTTATCCCACAAGCCATTCTCTTAAGAGTTTGGTTTAAACTCTTTGCCAAAATCCTTCCCAGGAAAAGAGCTCTTATAAATAAACATTAAGTCCAGATACCATGTCTCACATTGTAGACAGACACACACAATACGTGCAGATTATTTAGGTAGAGAATAAATGTATAAACCCTGCTGCTATTTATTTTTAGCTCTCCAAAAGTGCTGTGACTAAAGAGCTTTGACATAATCAGTCTGAAGAGATAATCCCAGATTTGCTGGTTTGGAGAACATTCTTGTATTAGAAATGCATCCTCTCTGATTTGTGTGTTAGGGCCAGCAATAAAAAGTGAGAGGGAGTCCAAATCGACCTCCAGGTTTTGCTTAATTGATGCAACTGGTTTGAATATTAAAGGAATTTTTGGAAAGCCAGCATTACAAAGTTTAAATGTACAACATTTTCCATTTGCAAATGTTCCTGTTCAAAAGTCTAATTTAACATTTTCAGAGCAATTAGCAGCATTTAAAGATTTTTAGGTTTTCAAACAAATCACTGCTATCGGAGGGCAGCCAAATTTTTTGCTAGAAAACAGAAACATTTGATCTGGAAATATGTCAGTAGATTAGTCTGTCTTTTTAACATTAGCAAACTGCAGGACAAATTTCAGAGCTTGGGAAAACAAAACATGAGAACAGAGGGATATTTTGGCAAAGAAATGGTAGCAGATTATCTCAAATGCCATTATAATTACTCTCCTTATGGCTCTTCCTTCTTCACACAGAAAATTATAAAATTCTTATAAAATCACAACCTCAGACAATCTTTTAAGAAAAGAATAACTCAAAAATTCAGAGAAAGGCTAATGGAAAAAAAAATCTGCACCTTTTTTATTTTTTTTTTAATTTTAAGAATTATCAAGACATCTTTTTCTCCTTAAATTGTGCTCTCCAGCCAAGGCAAAACTCTGGAGCCTAACAGGGAATTGCAAAATCTTGCAGACACCACACATGCTGTGGGTTTCATTGCAGGATGTTGAGCTACAAACCTGACATGCAGCGTTCTCAAAAGTTGGGTTTTTCCCCCCTTTTGGCATGGGATGACATTCACAACACTTGGCTCAGTGTTTCAGCTGCACCAGGGATCCTGAGCTTTAAAAGGAGCCACCCTGTGCAAGACCCATCTGTTTTGAGTTCAGTTCAGGAGAGGAGATGCCACCTTCAGCAATTACTTAGTCCAACTCTCCTAATGAATAGGGACCCCTACTCATTAGAGGGCGGAAAGGATTTAGCTGTATCTGAACTTAAAAAGCCAAATTCTGGCCTCAGATGAGCCCTGTTCTTCTCTTCCAAACTGAGGAGTATGGAAGATGAAAGTGAAACTCTGCTTGTGCAAAACAACATAAACCCCAAGTTTTCCCCCTTAATGAGCATGCCCCATAAACCAAATCCATGTAATCCATAGTAGTAATTTTGCTAAACTTTTAATCTGCCTTTGCTTTTTGATTTCCCAATCTTCACTAGCCTTTTAACAAACAATAGTGCTCAGCTGAAGAATATTGATGCTTGATGAAGCTGTTCCTTATCTCTGCACAAAACCTTTGCGAAGGCCTGGTGGTCCCCCAGTGCTGCTGAGAGTGTGAGCCAGGGGCACTGCACACCCTGAGAGCTTCACCCTTTGGTGCTTTCACTGCTGCTATTGCAATCATCATTAAAAAGTGCAGCAAGCTGCACTGCTAGATGTAGGTGCAATGGGTTTGAAGGGGACATGCTCTGCAGTACTCAGAAATAAATCCCACACTGTGCTTTGGTAGTTTTTAGACTTGCATGCATGTCCCCGTGGGAAGGGTTGGAGTTGCTGTGAAAGGAGTGTGTGCCATCTGCCAGAGGACTGGGAACACCAACTCCTCATCCCCTCCTTACCCACTGGAACCAGGCCCTGGGCACTGCTAGCTTGGAGGCTAATGAGGGCCATAACTACAGGAAAAATAAAGCACAATGTCCCTGAATGAAGATCCTGAAACGTAATTCTTCATGCAGAAGCTCTGCCATCCTCCCTGCTTGCTCTAGCACAGGCCCTCTGTCCGTGTGGACTCCACACAGCTTCACAAGATTTGCTGAATTACTGCCTTTGGCTTTTGTTTCCAGGCCTTTCCATTCTTGTTCCCTTTGTGCTTGGGACAGCCCTTTGCTTTGCAAGGATCCCTTTCCCCTTTCAAACCCACTGTCCCAAATTTCACACCTCAGAGAAGGTTCCCAGCTCTTACTCTCATGCTTCTCTACAGCAACTCTCTTAAGCCATGATCAGAACTCCTTGAGCACGTTTGGAAATGTTGTATAATTAGAAAGTATACAATCAAACACAGATCCTGCACAAAAGTGGAGCCATCCCAGCTTGGAGCAGCATCTTGAGGACCTTCACATCCTGGCAGGGAGAGAGAATCGCCCTTTCCCATTGCAGCAGGTCACAATGGAGCATCTACAGGAGTTCCAGGGAGTTGCTGCTCCTGAAGGCAGTCTATGGGATCATGGTAATAGCTGGCCTTTAGTTACAGCCAGGCTCCCTCACGTGGCTGGGAAGTTTAGATAAATACAGCAAGATTTGGTAGGCAGGATGGTAAAAATGTTGGAAGTGGGTTAATTCTGTTGCCCTCAAATCTCTACCAGCTTCTCAATCACTCTGTAATTGTATGTGGAGCTGCTCGTCCTGCACCTCACACATTTTGGGGATGCACTCTTGAACTATTTCTCAGCTTTCCAGAGCCAGTGCTTTTAACACTTTGCTATTGTCCCTTATGAATTTAAACTCGGTATTCACTTTTTGTTTCTTCAGCTCTTGGAGCTAGTACACACCTGCAGAGCCAGCCAAGGTGTCTGTCATGGCTGGAATTCCCTTTGGAAAGGCCAGTGGTTACAAAGCAGATACTAAATGCTGTCAAACACTGGAAAACTCTTACTATTTTGAAGAGCAAATGCTGGGAAGATCTGCAAGGAATAACTTGTTCTGAGCTGTAACGAAAGCATTTTAATTTAGCGGGTAAGCAATTAGAGCAAAATAAAACAAGTGAGTGACATTGATGCAAGTATAATCTATCAATCCATCAATCAATCCTGAGAGGATCTAAGGATGACAGTTTCCAGACACGAATCCTAAAGGCAGTTTGGGAAGGGTTTTTGCACTGCATTTATCAACGTCGGATTATTTGAACTAAACCAACATTTTTTTCTTTTTCCTTTTTGTTAAAATTCATAACCCTGTACCCTCTTGCAAGACATTTCAAAAGGAACATGGAACCCCTAACAGTACCCCAGGAGATGCTGGGCAGGTCCTGGAAAATGTCAGTGACCTTAATTTTACTGGCTGTAATAAGATCAAGAGCACATGTCACCTCATGGAGCTGTGTCCTGAGGCAACATAAATGTTTCTTGTATTTCCCTCAGGGACTGCAGGTTTTGCTTGACTATTAATTAAAGATTGAGGGATATAAAGTGAAACCCCAGAAGACAGTCTTGCTATTTATTCCTTGATTAAACCGATTAAACCCTTGTCTACTCAGAAAAATCTATAAGCCATTTCAGAGGGCAGTAATCACTAGGAAGAAGATTTACCCAGCCAAATAGTGTGTGCTGCATCATTAAAATTGTCAACAATAAACAAATGGCCTGAACTAAAATAAAATCATTAACAACAGCAAGATCTGAGCCATGGCTGAATCAGAACAAAGGTTTGAGTGACAGCACAGGCACTTCTCAGCTTGAAAGCACTACCTGAAATCTGTCTCCCCCAGCGTCAGCCAAGTGCTGTTCCTCTGGAAGTGCTGGTTTAATGTGAGCAGTTACTCACAGTCCTGTCTCTAACTGAGCTGTGTAAAAATTCCGGTGCTGTGTATTTGCAAATGCATCAGAGCGTGTTCAAGGCTTTTGTTTAAACTCCTCATGCACTAAACTGCCATGAACCTGGAGCAGTGACTTTGCTCCAGATGAAGCACATCCTGAAAAACCTTGCTCTGTGCTTTGATCTGCTTCCGATGGCCCACCCGAAACCCAGGGAGTGAAATAATTCACTTTCTTGTGCTTTCTCACAGAAGAAATTTTAACAGATGCCTTCTGTGATGGGCCAGAAGCTGGACAGAGTGTGCAGTATTTGTGGAAGCTGAAAGAATGTTTCTCCATTTTGGTTCTTGATATTAAAAAACAAACAACCTCTCAGGGAAAAAAAAGATTGCCCAACCAAAAGCAGCTTAAGGTCTTAACATTCTTGTATTACAAGCTCATGTTATCATAAAACCCAATGCCAAGTTTCCTCGTTCTACATCTGAGGTTATTTTCCTTATAGTCATGCAAAATGATTTCAGTGAGAATCAGAGAAACTGAATTCCAAAAATCATGGAAAAAAGAGAAACATGTCAGGACTACCCAGATTCACATTGCTCTGTCAGAAGGTGTGTGAAGTGATGCTGAGCTGATGGATGGAGTCAGCTTTGGATCCCTGGACATTAAACACCAGTAACAGTAGATAGCACTTGGTTAGTGCTAAGCCAGTACTATTTAAATATTTGCCACTTCTTGTGACTATATAACTATTCTTTATTTTCATTCAGGAGAATTTGAGGATGACAGGTAAAAGGAAATATTTTCAAAAACAATCTTTTTTTTTTTTTTTTTTTGTGAAATGTAAAATAGGAAAGGTCCAAATTTTAAGAGATGCAAAGCCACTGCATCTTCCTTTGAACTCAGTGGAACCAGCATTTCATGCCTCAAATTACCCATCCCTACCCACAAGACATCAGAGTTAAGATGGGGACACCTACAATGATGATTTGATAACTGCTAATTTTGGTGCAAGTAACTTGCCTACTGCTTTAGAGGGAGCTGGGAGCAGAGCTGGAACTGGATTCAGTCCAGGGGAATTTTAATTCCATGCTGAAATCGGTATGGTACATCATGGGTTGTCTTAGTTTGCTGCTCTGAGCTGACTGAAAATTAAGTGGAACATACAGAAGTTTACTTCTACATAAGGTCTGCTATGATTTGAACTGAATTGATTTCTTCTAGCCACAGCCCTTGCTAGGGGTAACCTGCAGATAACCAGGATATTGTAATACACCAGAGTATTCAGGAACGAGCTGAACACACCTCAGTGTCTTAGGGCTTGCATCTTTCATTTATAAAGCAGCAGAAATGTGCAGAGACTATTTAGAAAAGGAACAAATCTATATTTTCAAGTTACTGTGCAGTAAGTAAAATCAACTGTGATTTATCTCCTTTTATGATGATACCTTTAACTCTAGTGTTGTAAAACACCAATGTTTATACTACAGAAGTTCTCCATCTATCACACATGCTCTGCTATTCTTAGCTCAGCTACAATGATGAACAGTTTCTATGAATGCCCAGTTTCCAGTAAAGTGAATGGTGTCTCTTTCCCAAGCAAGACCAAACCAAATATAATTTTACAGTATGACGTGTCTGCTTTCCAAGTAGAAACCTGATTTGTTAGGCATGATTTAAAAATCCACTAGAACACATCGTGTGTGGTTTTTATTAATCTGTATTTTTTATAAGTACTGACTTTAAGCTTTTACTTTACTTGGAGCAACTTCTCCACCTTCCAATGGAGGAAGCTGAAGTACAAAATGCCTCCATGGGAAACTTCTGATTTTTAGATAAATTGCTGAAAGATAACACTAAATGAAGCACTACTGTTTCCCCTTTGTTGTAAGATAGAAAACATCACAAGCCCTAATACATCTAAGGGAAAAGATCCCAAAAGTTTTAAAGTATTTGAGAACTTGTACTTGTCTTCTGTGAAAATTTAAGATAGGCGTTCTTAAGGAAAATAGCTGTTAATGTAGAAGAGTTTGGAATCTAGTCCTATTAAAATGCTAGAAAAACAGTGTTTACAGGGGCAAATTCACAGCTGGTCCTTACAAACCACATACATATGCAATGAGTGGGTAGAGTAGGAGGGAGCATAGCAAGGGCCTACCTAATTTTAGGTGCCAGCCTCATGATAGAGAGCTGCCGTATGTTAAAGGTGAACACAGTGGGAGGGTGGAAGAGATTAACTAGAATGGGTTTTCTGGGGAAAAATTAGTGTGTCCCAGCTATGGGGTTTTATGCTGTTCTTGTGTGATTCTAAACTAGCAGGACGAAAGCATTAATTAGCAGATATGGTGCCTCCCTGGCAGAGCAGTTCTGCACAGACTCTTTCTCCTATTTCCAAATCAAACCCAGAAATCTGTAATTCACAAAATCAGTTCAGTGGTAGAATGAATAGACTTTGCATTGCTGGATTTTAGTGCTGGAGCATACAGCAAAAGTGAGATTTTGTTCTATGGTGGTTGGTTAAAACACTTTGTAAACTCATTTAACACCTGAACTAAGCCTGGGCAAAAGCAGCCACATGAAAACTTCAAAAGTGAGTAAGATGGCCTTTCTTCTATTTACAAAACTTTTCCCATCCTAATGCCTCCCAGCAGACTGTAAGTGCTCTCACACTCATCTGGGTGTAGGTGATACTTTATGAGGGCTCATTAGCCCCTTTGTGTTTCTGGGACTTACAGATGAAATGCCTGTTTGGGACACAAATTTCTATCAGAAAACCAGTAACTTAAAAAATGCCTTCATCAACCATGTCAAAAGTAAAATTAACTAATGAACCTTTTAACCTTATTACGTGGGGTCTCTTCAATGCACTGATCCTCCAAGTTCAAGACAGAGAATAGAAAAATGGGGAAGGATCCAGAGGAGGGTCACCAAGATGATGAGAGGATTAGAACTTGGCACATGAAGCAATGTCGAAGGAATTGGGTTTGTTCAGCCCACTCTTCTCAAGGAAGATGTTGGGCACAGACAAGAAGCAATGAGCACAAGTACTTCAGGGGAAATTTTGTCTAGATTAACAAAATAGTCTTCACTGTGAGAACAACTAAACCTGGAATGGGATACCTGGCCAGTATAAAATTGAAATTCCAAATGTAAACTGGTGAGGAAACAGGCACCAGTGCTTTATTTCTCTTGATGGGGCATGAATCTGGTGCCATGTGGGAATGACTGTGGTACTGCTACATAAAAGTACAACAGTGCTTGTCCTCTGTTATTTTAAAGTACACCAAGTTATCTTTAAACATATCTGGGTGCAAATTCCACCTTTACTGCCTGGCAGGAGGGAAGTTTGAATTTGCAGTGAAGCTGATCCCTATCTACTGTTGTAATTTTTGTCCTCCTGATTATTGTCAATTTATTTTATTTTAGTAAGACACTTGAACTTGCTTTTTTCGTAGCGCACACTGAGCTGTAACTCAGAGAGGCTGCCATTCCAGTTTGCTATTCCATGGTAAAGCCGTACAAATCCAGGCTCAAGGTCAGTTTTAGCAGTCTAAAGGGTGGTTTCTCACAGTGGTAGCACTGACCAGTCCTGACAATCTGGTTCATCGAAAACAATTTACAGAGGCTGAAATGATTGCTGGATAGAAGTGGGGATTTCAAAAGCTGTCCTAAGGTCAGGACTCATGGACAAGATGCAGCTTTCCCTGGTAGATGCAGGGAGCTGCTCAGCCCCATGTAAATGTTTTATTCATGTCACTTATTCACATAAGTGGGTTTCACTTTAGTGTGTAACACAAGCCAGCTGGTTTGCTTCTTTTAAACTCTGATTTCTCATGCACCTCATATTGCTACACCCCTTCAGAGATATTTATGGAAATTTCACAGCAAGCTGTCTCAAGCTTATGTGCTATTAAGATTCCTTTCTGGGGTGTTTACTGCATTAGATTTATAATGTATAGATTTATGGACTCAGCTACTTCATAGCCCAGTAAAGCATGTTGGAACTGAAGGCAACTGCTAATTAAAATAATATTTGATTGTATATTTGTATACAGGGAAGTGGGCTAGTGTTGAAATACTCTTAAGCCCCTCATGGCTTTGGCTGGGCTAAAAATGAATGAAAGGATTCTAAAGCAGAATAAAAGGATTGACATTCATAGCCAAAGAGAACAAGAAGGTTACAGCATTAGTACCAGGGCTGTGAAGTATCAACTATTCTGATAATCCCCATTTAAACAATTAAGATTAAATCCTACTGGAAAGGATCAGCTGATAAAATGGCCCCTCAAGCTAAGTTCCTTCTAGAAAATGGGTATTTTCAATGTTGGTTTTCACCCTTGGTGTTAGAAACAAGAGACTGTGTAAGTTGTACTCCTTGCTCCAAACAGTTAACTTTAACAGCTGACTTCATATACATTACATAGAGTAGTAAGAGGTATGGATTGCCAGGCATGCAAACAGCCTGGCTTACACTCTGCAAAGGCATTTGGAAACAGTGATGAAAGCAAAACAAGGAAATAGTTAAAAATAATATTCATTACCATGATGAGTTATTGAAATGCTCAATTAATTCCATTCTAATGAGCTGCATTAAGAACTCTAACACCACTTTAGGGTGGTGACTCCACTCAGAAGTTTTTAGCCAGTGTCCATAAAGGGTGATTTCACACCCTTCTCTGCCATTAAATGGATAAATTTTCCTTGCCTTCCTTCCTCACAAAGACTGACAGGCAGAATATTTTAGGACAGATTACAGAAGGTAACAGCAATGGAAAACCTGGGCACTGTCACCAGGAGCAAATGAAGAGAGTCACTAACAGCGAGATCTGCAAAAATTCCTGAAAAAGCTTTTTCATGTGAACTCCTGAATTCCAATCTGTAGTTTCAGCAAGTGGGGATAAGATGCAAAACATCTGATGCCTTCTGCCAGTTAGGCTTGCACCACCTAGAGTAGCTGAGATTCTGCTGTTGCTAATAAGCATCTGCTTGTCACATCTGCAACAGTTCAGCATCCAAGTGCAGAGCTCAGAAACAAGTGTCTGCACATATCCAGCAAATCCAGCTTTTTGCTGAGTCACTGAAATACATAACTGTATGAGAAACACGGGAAGAAACCCCCAAAAACCTCAGGGGGGATGTTTCAAGAATGTGTAATTTTTTTTGTTCTGATTCTAAATTTTATTTGCTATTTTTGATAATACGTTCTTCAAGCTCAGTTTCCTCTCACACAGGTATAAAGCCAGAATATTGCCCAGAAAAGAGTCCAGCATCCATCTTAACTTCCCAAATGTTCTATCATGGCTCCCTGCATGAACAGAGAGCCCAAGGGAACAGTGCTCGTTTTTAATCGTTGCTCTTGTATTTATTTCCATTGGTATGAAATTGGCTTTTAATTCACTTTCATTTCCTAAGCTATTTGTCTACTTTTTTTTTTTGCATAAATCTCATGTAGTAACCTATATCTGTCTGAAAACAAAAGGCACCCTTTGATCAGAGCAGGAATGCAGGATCGTATGCAGTGTGTTTGGAAACCTCTGCAGAAAAAAACCACGTCTGCTTTAATACATCTCGCTTGAGGCAGCACAGGGTGAGGCAAGGACAACTGAGCAGTGTGCTTGAAAAAAAAGGGAAAACCCCCCCGCTTTTCTTGGCCAGTTAATGCATCAACTTCAGTGTTATTTATGTGACTTTTGGAAGAGTTTGGGATAAAAGTAATTCGTTTGCTGCCATTCCTCTCTTTTAGGAGACTGCAGAAATCCACCTGCAAAACTCTGTATTTCTGGCACCTATAAGAATTAAACACTGGAAGTTTCAGCAGCTAGAACAACTGACTATTAACTAGATCATGATATATATGGAATGGAGGTGAATTATATTTTTCACCGTTTCCTTCAATCTTTTAGAGGAATGATACCCCCCCCCATTATATAAATTAATCTCCACTATATTCTAGAAAAAACAACAGCATACAGTGCAATGTGCAATAAATTTTTCCATCAATTCTAGGACTGAAAATGTGTTTAGTTTGATGTCCTTCTATTTCAACTCTGACTCATTTTCCCCGGAACTACTCACTTGATGAAATATTTGATTCCATCAGCTGTATAAGCTTCTTCCCATCCATAAGGCAGACCTAAGAGGAGATAAAGAAATAAGAAGCCTCTCAAAACTCAAGTGACACAGAGAACATAGTTTTGAGATAGTGTAAGTTACAATGCTGTCATTTCAAACAATGTCATTAAAAGACCATAAATCAATTCCTACTTTTGTAACAGATAATAATATAAACAATACCATTTAACAAATACTTGCTGTGCCAAAAAGCTACTAGCTTTGATGATTTGATGATACATTTATTAACAGATGATACTTTTTGATAAGTATCATTTGATGACACTTCTAGAATGGTGAGTAATACTTTTAGTAGGGTACTACTCTATATTCCTTTAAAAATTAAATTGTCCTAGCAAATATTTACCTTTTTAATAACTATTTGTTCAAAATTAACCTGTTGTAGGGTTTGAAAAGTGCTGGAGAAAGAAGCATCAGTCACTATGTAAAAATGCTCCCACTTTCATGATACTGTACTGTAAAGTACATTAATGGCAAGTGCAAAGTCCTGAAAAACTCTGAGCTTTTTGAGACTAGAAATATGTATTAAATTTAAACATGCAAGAAAAATTGTTCTTGAAGTGTTTTGCCTGAAACTCATTTCGAAATGTTAGTGTCTTAGGAGTTAAACTATTTTTGTTCATGTCCCAGTGTATCTCAAAGACCAGCTCATTAGAACCATCTGTGAGCCTGCTTTTGGTTTAAAACTTTTATTTGGAAAATGTGCTGGACTGCACGCACCATCTGAGCTCTGAAAGCTGCCTCCTCCCAAGGACTGCTCTAAGTGCACATGTTTATTTTTTTAATTTTTTTTTAAAGGCTGATTTTCTTCTGTTGTCACACTTTTGTCTCTAGTGTGATTCTCCTTAAAAGTCTGGAGAGGGATAACTTCAGTTCTCCAGTATAAACAGAATTCATTACAGCCACTTAATCAGGACTGAGCACACTGGAGCTGGTACAAACCTCCTGGGAAGGAATTAAACCTGTAGGCACCAAGTGAGGAGCAACAAGCAACCAAATCTCCAGAACTCAGGAAGGGAACTGGAGAATTGGGTGCACTAGAATATCATTGTGATCAGTAGTAGAGCTTGAAAAAGAAAAAAACTCATTGGACTGATTTTTTTTTCCCCTACCACTTTTACCCCCATTAGTCACTTATCTCAGGCTTCTTCCCATTTTCAGTTTAGATCAGATCTATACAATCTGTTCCTCAAAACACGCCACCCACTACCTTTCAAAGAGAATAATCCACAGCTACTTCCCTTTAAACACAAGGTAGCTGCTGCATAGCAGTTCTCAGGCTCTGACTCCATTATGAAGGGAGGAAGAAAAGGATGTTTTAAGCTATAAATATGCTAGACATGCTCACTGGTTCTTCCTTTCCCTCCCATGAAAGATGGGACCTTTATACAGCATGGGTATTTTCTGATTATTTAAATGGCAATGGGATTCATCCCTCAATTGCTTCCATCTGCCCTGGCCTTTCCTTCTTCCTGCATGAAACATGCATGTCCAAATAAATGACAATGGATTTGCTCAATTATGAGTAAAAGCCCAACATCTGCTCTGTACTCATATGGATCCCCTACATCACCTATTTCATTTATCAGCGATAATTACACTTTTTTCCACTGGTGGTTTGATTAAAATTATGGCTTTTTTTCCTCTTCTAAATAAAGAACTGTACATAGGTAACAACAACTGATGTTATATATTCTTCCCTTACCCACTGAAGACTTTGCTTTTCAAAACCACTGAATACATTTGTCACCTAGAAAAGAAACTCTGAAATATCTCCAGTGCTTTATTTGCCTTTTTGACTTTGTATGCATTAGATTGTGTATCCTATCCATTCTTTATATGCTTCCACATTCCATCTACATCAGTAGGTTTTTTAATGCTTTTATTTTCCACATTTTTTATTTGTTCTCTGCTAGTTTTTCAGTGCTGTTCCCTTTCTTGCCTTCCCTTTCAGATTTTACTTCTATTTCTTGTATTTCCCCTGGTAGTTAGGAAGCTCTCATGTTTTGCATTGTATTTCCCCAGACATCATCTGCACTTCCTCCAAGCTCACTGTCTCCATGAATCATTCATAAGTTGATCTACTTCCTCCTGCTTTATTTTTTCACACCCTACAGGGTCAAATTTGTTGTCTGTCCCAGGACTTGCTTTTAAAGGCTGCTAAACTCTCACCTGGAGTAAATGGGAGGTAAAGGAGCTGAAAAAGTCAGAAAAACAGTCTGAAATATACAAGATTTAGCCTATATAAACTCCAGCAATCTCAGATTTCCTGCATATTTATAATTTCTCGTGTGAACTGCTACAGTCTCTTTGATGAATCTTCATAAATAATATATTTGGCTGCAGCTGTCTGCATAGATCATCCTAAGAAATTACAGATTTACAGTATTTAAAAACTAGTTCATTTCAGCAGAAAATAAAGGGCTTCTTGCCATTCAAATACTTGTGACTATTTACCTTCTGCAAGGTAAAGACAAGGTAAGACTGCAAAAGCAACTGTGCATGCAAAAGGAAGAGCAGTCTCCTGAGAGAGAGCACTTTAGTCAAAATACACAATAGCCTACCAGCATTTTGTTCTGAGGATATGCATTTAATTAGGGTTAATGCCAAAGAAATGTCTGTAATTCTCTGTGAAAAACACAACCATGGCATCAGTTGCTGTTGTTTGTGCCCCAGCACTGCTGCAGCCGGGCAGGGTCCCTGGGGACTGCTCCTCCTTCCCTGAGCTGTCTGCTGGGATAAGCACTGCACTGGAGTCAGATAAAGCTGAGAGGAAATGAAGCTCTGGGGCAAACAGAACCTGACTGATCCCTGATAAGCGTGGAGATCTTTATCACCTCCTTGGCTTAACAGGACAAAAACTGCACCAGTACACTGACACTGAGGGTCCCAGAGAAAAAAGAGATGAGCATCAGCCTCATATAAACCTGTAGGAAGTGACAGACATGGAAGACTTTGCCTGCAGCTCCCAAGGGAGAATGTGTGTGCTCTTCCTCAATAACACTGCATGTAGCATGATCCTTTATGTCTCTAAAGGAAAAAGGGGGAAATACAGGTACTACAAGAAAAACCTCAATCTCCTGGGCCATTATCAAACCTAGAAACAGCAGTAATGTAACTGGGTGATTTTCCCCCCCCTAAATAATCTAGTTAAAAATTATTAAAGCAAAAGCTATATGGAGATCAGCAGATGAAAGTAGTAAAGCAGATACGACAGCAGAATATTCAGTTGGCTCAAAACTGCAGTCCTGCCATCAAAATACTGCAGTCCAAAACCACTCTATTTTCCTTATTTTTTGACAAAGTTACTCAAAGGAAATGAGAGATTTAGAGCTTATAGTAGGAATCGCTCAAAAAAATGCACTGTACACTAGGACTCTATCTAGATTTGGCTTACTTAGATGCTTCAAGATAAGTATGTCCTTAAGTGCTTTCTTTTGACCTTGGGGCCAGAGTTTAAAACCCTCCTTCCACTATAAGCAGGCACCAAACATCTCTGATGAATCTGTAAGGAGTGGTTAGGGACAACTGCTGCCCAGAGGTGCTAATCTCACCCTAAGTGCTCTTCTGTGAAACACAAGCTAATTTCTAGCTTTGTAATCCACCTTTAAAAGGGTCTCTGGCTGCAATTCCCTTCTTGTTATGGGTAAACAGTCAGTATCTGGAATTAATATAAAGTTTAAGGGATGTAGTATCTATCTGGAATGCTAAAGCCACATTGTACACATAGTCTGTTTCACAATGAACCATTCTTAGATCAAGAACAGAAATAAGGATGTCTTTGTTACAAATCCTTTTATGACTTTTCCAGTTGTATATGTCTTTTTTACATACTAGAGTATGGGCCAGCTCATATCCTTTATTTATCTCCTGATAATTTATTTGTATTTAGTATCAGTCTCAAAAGTGATGGGGTTTTTAAAGAAACAGGAATTACCTGCTAAAAGGGTTTCTGATACAGAAGATTTACTAAAGGACACTAAAACCAGTTTTCTCCGTCACTTGATAAATGTGATTTTGAATAGATCACTTTTCAATAGCCATCAATTTCAGCTCTTATCAACATTTAAACCCTCCTCCAGTGGCTTCAATAACAAAAGAAAAGGTGTTAATTAAGATCCCTAATGCCTTTGGCTCTTCTCTTCTGAGCTATTTAAGCAATGCAAAGAGGATGGAAAGCTGAAGGTCTGATTTGTTGGTCCTAAGTTGCCCGGTTTTGGATTCCTGAGTGCTATGGGAATGTGGGAATATCCCAGAGATGACACCACAGGTATTATGGTGTGAGACCAGCAGAGGAACTCCTCTGTGACTTAGGTAATTTGACACAGCTAAAGCAAAAATCTGTGGAGAAATATCCACCTTGTTTGTCCAGGGTGTTCAGTGGGGTGCAGGCACAATATGGACTTTTATTTTTTGAGGCTATCAATAATATAAGCTGTGTTTTGCTGCTTTTTTTTTTGTGAATTAAACTATAAATAGGTTCAGGAAAACAGCTTTCAGAAGTGGATATGCACTTCTGGCATTTGCTTGTGTGTCACTTTAGATCATTTTACGTGCTCTTCCCAAAACCAAATATATTTCCTTTCATAAATAATACTCTGCTGAGGGGACATTCCATTCCTTTTTTTTTCACATATCAAATTCCATTTAAAGAAATCATTAATTTCTTTTGTTTTTGGTCACTTAATAAAAGAAAGATGGACTCACTAGTCTTCTAGTGGAGACATCTGGGAAATAGTAGCAACTGAAACTTCTGCTGTTTTGGACTATGGTTGGCAGATTGGCTTGTCTCTCTTCAGTTTGTTCCTAGAAACCAGGCTTCAGGAACAGTATTTCTCTTACTTTGGACATTTAGGGCATGGTGAAAGATGAGCTTGTGTTTTTCCACCGCCTATTAATCATAACATATTGACCCGTCTATGTTGGCAAACTCATTAATCTTGGATTAAAACAATTACAGCTTACAATTTAGAAGGAGTTATTAAATAGCTTGTGTTTCATGCTGAAGGATTATATTAACAACTTTTAGATCTTTTTGGTAATTCTGAAATTACAAATTGTTATAAATGTCTTTCTTCTATTCTTGCCTGTGAAAAGCTTGGAACAGTTAATTAGAAACAGTTTGAATACAAGAGCAATTGCAATTTATGAACAATGACCAGTCAACTGACTAAAATTTAAGGAAATAAGAATGACCTCAAACAGCACATGTGGTCAGGCATTAGTACAGACTTTTTCCTCTCCTACCTAACAAGGAAGGAAATCCAAAGTTAGAACAAACTCTGCTCAATGTGTGTCGGATTGGTATTTTC